>VDFB02000017.1:565079359-565123489 GCA_007258455.2 Sequoia sempervirens
AGTCTAACACGGACCAAGGAGTCTAACATGTGTGCGAGTCAGCAGGTTGGGAAACCTGCGAGGCACAAGGAAGCTGACTGGGGGGATCCCCTCTTGCGGGGTGCACCGCCGACTGACCCTGATCTTCTGTGAAGGGTTCGATTGCGAGCACACCTGTTTGGACCCGAAAGATGGTGAACTATGCCTAAGTAGGGTGAAGCCAGAGGAAACTCTGGTGGAGGCGCGCAACAATATTGACGTGCAAATCGTTCGTCTGACTTGGGTATAGGGGCGAAAGACTAATCGAACCATCTAGTAGCTGGTTTCCTCCAAAGTTTCCTTCAGGATAACTGGAGCTCATGTGTGAGTTTTATTGGGTAAAGCAAATGATTAGAGGCATCAGGGGCGTAATGCCCTTGACCTATTCTCAAACTTTAAATAGGTAAGGCGACGCGGCTGCTCCGTTGAGCCGCGCCACGGAATCGCGAGCTCCAAGTGGGCCATTTTTGGTAAGCAGAACTGGCGATGCGGGATGAACCAAAAGCTAAGTTACGGTGCCAAATTGTGCACTAACCCAGATCCCACAAAGGGTGTTGGTTGATTAAGACAGCAGGACAGTGGTCATGGAAGTCGAAATCCAAAGGAGTGTGTAACAACTTGCCTGCCGAATCAACTAGCCCCAAAAATGGATGGCGCTGAAGCACGCAACCTATACTCGGCTGTCGGGGCAAGTGCCAAGCTTCGATGAGTAGGAGGATGCAGGGGTTGTTGCGAAACCTTGGGCGTGAGCCTGGGTGGACCGGTCCCTGGTGTAGATCTTGGTGGTAGTAGCAAATATTCAAATGAGAACTTTGAAGACTGAAGTGGGGAAAGGTTCCATGTCAATAGCACTTGGACATGGGTTAGTCGATCCTAAGAGAGGGGGAAGCCCTGTTTCAAGGGCGCACTTTGCGCGATCATCAAAAGGGAATCGGGTTAATATTCCCGAACTGGGACGTGGTGGCAAACAACAACGTTAGGAAATCCGAAGACATCAGCGGGGGCCCCGGGAAGAGTTATCTTTTCTTTATAACAGCCTGCCCACCTTGAAATCGGTTCAACTGGAGATAGGGTCTAGCGGCTGGAAGAGCACTGCATGTCTCGCAGTGTCCGGTACGCCTTCGGCGGCCCTTGAAAATCTGGAGGACCCAGTACCGTTCACACCCGGTCATACTCATAACCGTATCAGGTCTCCAAGGTGAATAGCCTCTGGTCAATAGAATAATCTAGGTAAGGGAAGTAGGAAAAATGGATCCGTAGCTTCAGGAAAAGGATTGGCTCTGAGGGTTGGGCCTAGGCGTCTGCGCCCCAAACCCGTGGGCTGTTGGCGGCCTACCCGAGTTGCTACCGTGGCGAGGGCGGGCCGTTGCGTGTCGATCGGGCAACGGACGCAGGACGCTTCTTCACGGGGGCTTTCCCTAGGTGGCGAACAGCTGACTCAGAACTGGTACGGACAAGGGGAATCTAACTGTTTAATTAAAACAAAGCATTACGATGGTCCCTCCGGATGCTAACGCAATGTGATTTCTACCCAGTGCTCTGAATGTCAAAGTGAAGAAATTCAACCAAGCACAGGTAAACGGCGGGAGTAACTATGACTCTCTTAAGGTATCCAAATGCCTCGTCAATTAATTAGTGACACGCATGAATGGATTAACGAGATTCCCACTATCCCTATCTACTATCTAGCGAAACAACAGCCAAGGGAACAGGCTTCTCGGAATCAGCGGGGAAAGAAGACCCTGTTGAGCTTGACTCTAGTCCGACTTTGTGAAATGACTTGAGAGGTGTAGAATAAGTGGGACCCGTTTCAGTGCAAGTGAAATACCACTACTTTTAACATTATTTTACTTATTCTGTGAGGCGGAGATGGGGCAATGCCCCTATTTTTGGCCTTAAGGTGCGTCTAGGCGCGCCGATCCAGGTGGAAGACATTGTCAGGTGGGGAGTTTGGCTGGGGCGGCACATCTGTTAAAAGATAACTCAGGTGTCCTAAGATGAGCTCAATGAGAACATAAATCTCATGTGGAACAAAAGGGTAAAAGCTCATTTGATTTTGATTTTCAGTACAAATTCAAACCGTGAAAGCATGGCCTATCGATCCTTTAGACTTTCAGAATTTGAAGCTAGAGGTGTCAGAAAAGTTACCACAGGGATAACTGGCTTGTGGCAGCCAAGCGTTCATAGCGACGTTGCTTTTTGATCCTTTGATTTCGGCTCTTCCTATCATTGTGAAGCAGAATTCACCAAGTGTTGGATTGTTCACCCACCAATAGGGAACATGAGCTGGATTTAGACCATCATGAGACAGGTTAATTTTACCCTATTGATGATCCGCACCGCGATAGTAATTCAACTTAGTATGAGAGGAACTGTTGATTCACACATTTGGTCATCGTGCTTGGTTGAAAAGCTAGTGGCGCGAAGCTACCGTGTGTCGGATTATGACTGAACGCCTCTAAGTCAGAATCCACGCTAGATGCGGTGCATCTCTCTCTCTGGCTACATTGTGACAAGCAGTAGGGGTGCTCTTGCACCCCCAGGGGCTCATCTCATTGGCTATCTTCGATCGGCGCAACAGCATGGTCAGAGCAACCTTGGATAAAAATTTTCAAGCGATCGGCGAGAAGAATCTTTTGCAGATGACTTAAATAAGTGACGGGGTATTGTAAATGGCAGAGTGGCCTTGCTGCCATGATCCACTGAGATTCAGCCCTCTATTGCCCTGATTCGTAACACCTTTGGCTCTGTTGTAGGTGGGGTTTGTCGACACCGCCCCCCCTGCAAGATATTTGCCTAAGTGATAACTGGTGGTGGGGTTTTGGTGTGCGCCCCATTGGGCTGCATTATTCTAACAAGTCCTTATGGGTGGTTGGATTTCTGGAATGGTTTGCCTTGGTTGCGTTTCCATCCCCCAAGTCTGGTCCGAAGTGGGGTTGGGATTTCCCTCCACCAAGTCCAAGTCCAAAGTGGGGTTCTCGATGCCTTGGTGGGGTTGGGGCTAGGATTTCCCTTCACCAAGTCCAAAGTGGGGTTCCCGATGCCTTGGTGGGGTTGGGGTTGGGATCTCCCTTCACCAAGTCCAGAGTGGGGTACCCGATGCCTTGGTGGGGTTGGGGTTGGGATTTCCCTTCACCAAGTCCAAAGTGGGGGTTCCCGATGCCTTGGTGGGGTTGGGGTTGGGATTTCCCTCCACCAAGTCCAAGTCCAAAGTGGGGTTCTCGATGCCTTGGTGGGGTTGGGGTTGGGATTTCCCTTCACCAAGTCCAAAGTGGGGTTCCCGATGCCTCGGGTGGGGTTGGGGCTGGGATTTCCCCTTCACCAAGTCCAAAGTGGGTTCCCGATGCCCAAGCAAGGGGGTTGGGATTTCCCTTCACCAAGTCCAAAGTGGGTTCCCGGATGCCCCGGTGGGGCTGGGGTTGGGATTCCTCCTCTCCACCAAGTCCAAGTCCAAAGTGGCCCCTCGCTGCCTCGTGGGGTTGGGGTGGGGATTTCCCTTCACCAAGTCCAAAGTGTGGTTCCCAATGCCTTGGTGGGGTTGGGGTTGGGATTTCCCTTCACCAAGTCGAAAGTGGGGTTCCCAATGCCTTGGTGGGGTTGGGGTTGGGATTTCCCTTCACCAAGTCCAAAGTGGGGTTCCCGATGCCTTGGTGGGGTTGGGGTTGGGATTTCCCTCCACCAAGTCCAAGTCCAAAGTGGGGTTCTCGATGCCTTGGTGGGGTTGGGGTTGGGGTTGGGATTTCCCTTCACCAAGTCCAAAGTGGGCTCTCTCATGCCCTGTGGGGCTAGGTTGGAGCCTCTCACCAAGTCCAAAGTGGGGTTCTCTATGCCTTGGTGGGCCGGGCTGATTTCTCACCAAGTCAAAAGGGGCCCCGATGCCCTTGGGCTAGCTGGGGTGGGGTTCCTGATGCCTTGGTGGGGTTGGGGTTGGGATTTCACCATGTCCGAAGTGGGGTTTTGGGTACCTACGTGGGGTGGGGGTTTCCCTTCACCAAGGCCAAAGTGGGGTTCCCGGTGCCTGCGTGGGGTTGGGGCTTACCCTTTTACAAGTCCAATCCGTAGTGGGGTTTGGGGTTTACCCTTTGCCAAGTTCTCGATGCCTTGGTGGGGTTGGGGTCAGGATTTCCCTTCACCAAGTCCATAGTGGGGTTAGGGTTTCCCTTCAGCAAGTCCAAAGTGGGGTTCTCGATGCCTTGGTGGGGTTGGGGTTTTCCTTTCACCATGTCCGAAGTGGGGTTTTGGGTACCTATGCGGGGTTCCCGGTGCCTGTGTGGGGTTGGGGCTTACCCTTTTCCAAGTTTGATCCGAAGTGGGGTTGGGGTCTCCCTTCCCCAAGTTCATTCCAAAGCGCCTAAGTGGGGTGTTTGGGGTCTCCCTTCCCCAAGTTAAGTCCAAAGTGCCTAAGTGGGGTTTGGGGTTTCCCTTCCCCAAGTTCGGTCCAAAGTGAGGTCCCATGTAACGGGAGCACCAAGGGCGACTTGGACATGACCCGAACCTTGGCTTCAAAGTTCCAGTTCCAGTGTCCAAGGGGAGCACCAGGGGTGACTTGGACATGCACTGGATCTTGGCTTGGGAGTTCCTGTTCCATTGTCCAAGGGAAGCACCAGGGGCGACTAGGACATGCACCGGATCTTGGCTTCAGAGTTTCAGTTCCGGTGACCAATGGGAGCACCAGGGGTGGCCTATGGGGCAAGGAGGACTTGGACATGCACTGGATCTTGGCATCGAAGTTCCAATTATAGTTCAGGCATCCAAGGGGAGCACCGAGCCAACTTGGGCGACTTGAACGACCTACGCGAATTGGATGACTTGGACATGCATTGGATCTTGGCTTCGGAGTTCCAGTTCTAGTTCCAGTGTCCAAGGGGAGCACCAGGGGTGACTTGGACATGCACCGGATCTTGGCTTCGAAGTTTCGGTGTCCAAGGGGAGCACCATGCACGACTTGGATGACTTGGACATGCATTGGATCTTGGCTTTCGGGGCTCTGAAAATGGGTCCCAGAGATTGGCTCCGATAATGGGTCCTAAAAACCGGCTTCGAGAATCAGTCCCAAACATTGGCTCTGAAAATGGGTCCCAAAAATTGGCTATGAAAATTAGGCTCCAAAAATCGGATCCGAAAATGGGGCCCAAAAATTAGGTCCGAGAATCGGGCTCCAAAAGTGGGTCCCGAAAATCGAGCCCGAAAAGAGTCTCCAAAAATAGGTCCCAAAAATCAGCTCCAGACGGCCATTCAAAATGTGGTCCCAAAACGGCTCCAAAAGTGGGCCTCAACTGCCTCCCAAATCTCCAAGCCCCAATAAGTTGGACTGGATCAAGTCTAAAAAAACAAGCTCCAAAAACAGGTCCCAAAAATCGGCCTCAAAAATCGGGCTTCGAAAATGGGGCCCAAAACCCGGCCCCAAAAATCGGGTTCCAAAAGTTTGGATCCAAAACTCGTAATTCGGGGGGCTTGATCATATTTCGGCGTCATCCTACCGATTTCTAGGAATCGGACAAATAGCCTATATAGGGGGGTGGTTTCATTCGAGAGGCCGCCCACGGAGTCCCATTCTGACTGTCCCGTCCCATCCCCACCCCGATACTTGGCGACTTGGACATGCACTGGATCTTGGGTTCGACGACTTGGACATGCGCTAGACTTGGGCAACTTAGGGACTAGGGGTCTCAAAAGTGGGCTCCAAAAGATGCATTCTAAAAATGTGTCCCAAAAATGGGTCACTCAACCAAACACTAAAAAAGGGTGCAACACCGGGACTTCCTGGGAGGTCACCCATCCCAGTACTACTTCGGACCAAGCGCGCTTAACTACAGAGTTCTTATGGGATCCGGTGCACTAACGCTGGTATGATTGCACCCATCAAGGACTTGTCACCACACTGTCTTGGGGCACACACTAATAACGCAGTCACCTTTCGTGCGATCTCATCCCGTCCATCTTGTCCTGTCCCGAGTTTGGGGTTTCCCTTCCCTAAGACCAATCGGATGTGGGGTATACGGGGGTGCATGTTCCTGGAGGGGGCTTTCCAGCGGTTGTCCAGTTCTAGCGGGGCGTACAAGTTCCAAGGTGGATAGGACGTCCAATGCAGGGGCGTTCCAGTGCCGCATCGGAGCCCCATCCCACTAGTGTTGTACAGCAGGTCCCTGAGTCGAGTCCCATTGCCGGACCCTAGGCTCTTGGCCGGGCCACCTTTAGAGAATAGGGGTACAAAAAATGGGTCATTCGAAAAAACACTGGAAAAGGGTGCAACACCGGCACTTTCCGGGAGGTCACCCATCCCAGTACTACTCCGGCCCAAGCGCGCTTAATTCGCACGGGTGCGGAAATGGGTGCGAGTGTTGCAGGAGCTCGCAGCGGTGCGGAAATGGGTGTGAGCGGTGCAAAAACATGGGACTGAATCGGGTCCCAATAATCAGGTCAAAAAATGGGTCCCAAAACTGGGCACGAGTGTTGCAGAAACTCACAGCGTTGCGGAAAAGTGAGGTTGAATCGGGTCCCGAAAATCGCCCCCAAAACCGAGTGCGAGTGTTGCAGGAACTCGCAGGGGTGCGAAAAAGTGGGATTGAATCGGGTCCCAAAAGTTGGCTCTAAAAGTCAGGGTCCAAAAGTCAGCTTGGAAAATGGGTCCCAAAAATCGGCTCCAAAACTGGGTCCCAAAAATTGGCGTTGAAAATGGGTCCGCAAAGATAGGCTCTGAAAATGGGTCCTGAAAATTGGCTCCGAAAATGGATCCCAAAAGTCAGCTCAGAAAACGGGTCCCAAAAATCGGCTCCGAAATCGAGTCTCAAAACTCGGCTCCAAAAATCGAGCCCCAAAAGGTGGGATGGATTGAGTCCCAGAAAAAGGGCTCCAAATATAAGTCCCAAAGATCGGCTCTGAAAATGGGTCCCAAAGATCGGCTCCGAAAATGGGCTCCAAAAATTGGCTCTGAAAATGGGTCCCAAAAATTGGCTTCGAGAATTGGGCTCCAAAAGTGGGTCTTGAAACTCGGCTCCAAAAATTGAGCCTCGGAAGGTGGTACTGGATGGAGCCCAAAAAAAGAGTCTCCAAAAATAGGTCCCAAAAATCAGCACTGAAAATGGGTCCCAAAGATTGGCTCCGAAAATGGGTCCCAAAAATCAGCTTCGAAAATCGAGCTCCAAAAGTGGGTTTCGAAAATCAGCTCAGAAAATCCAACTCAAAAAGTGGGTCCCGAAAATCAGTTCCAAAAACGGGTCATCCGATAAAACACTAGAAAATGGTGCAACACCGAGACTTCTTGGGAGGTCACCCATCCCACTATTACTCTGGCCTGAGTGTGCTTAACTCGCACGGGTGCAGAAATGGGTGCTAGTGTTGCAGGAGCTCGCAGCGGTGCGATCGGTGCAGGAACTCGCAGGGGTACGTAAAAGTGGGATTGAATCGGGACCCAAAAATCGGGTCCGAAAATGGGTGCGAACGGTGCAGGAACTCGCAAGGGTGCGGAAAAGTGGGATTGAATCGGGTCCAAACAGTCGGCTCTGAAAACCGGGTCCCGAAAATCAGCCCCAAAACTGGGTGCGAGTGTTGCAAGATCTCGCAGTAGTGCAGGAACTCGCAGGGGTGCAGAAAAGTGGGATTGAATCAGGTCCCAAAAATCGGCTCGGAAAATGGGTCCCAAAACTCAGCTCCAAAACTGGGTCCCAAAAACTGGCTCTGAAAATGGGTCCCCAAAGATCATCTTCGAAAATGGGCCCCGAAAATTGGCTCCGAAAATCAACTCCAAAAATGGGTCCCAAAAATTTGCTCCGAGAATCGGGCTCCGAAATTGGGTCCCCAAACTCGGCTCCAAAAATTGAGCCCCGAAAACTCGGACTAGATCGAGTCCCAGAAAAAGGGCTCCAAAAATTGGCTCTAAAAATGGGTGCGAGCAGTGTAGGAACTTGCAGGGGTGCGGAAAAGCGGGATTGAATCGGGTCTGAAAATCGGGGTCCAAAAAATGGCTCGGAAAATGGTTCCCAAAAATTGGCACCAAAATTGGGTCCCAAAAATTGACTCTAAAAATGGGTCCCAAAGACGGCCAAAATGGTCCTAAAATGTTCCATAAATCAAGTCCTGCAAAATCCCTCGGCCCGATAATCGATCCAAATTAGTCCTAAAACTCGCCCGAAAATCGAGCTCCCAAAAGGTGGACCGCGATTGAGTCCCAAAATGGCTCCAAAAAATAGGTCCCAAAAATCGCTCCAAATGGGTCCCAAAAATTGGTTATTCCGAAATCGGCCTAAAAATCGGGTTCAAAATGGGTACCAAAAATCGTCCGAGAATCGCCCAGGGAATAGTCCCAAAACTCAATTAAATCGGTGCCAAAAAAGTCTCCAAAATAGAAATTTAAAATCGGCTCCGAAAATAGGTCCCAGAGATCGGCTCCGAAAATGGGTCCCAAAAATTGGCTCCGAAAATCGGGCTCGAAAAATCGGCTGCAAAAATGGGTCCCAAAAATCGGCTCCGAAAAACTGGCTCCAAAAGTGGGTCCCGAAACTAGGCTCCAAGGAAACGGGCTCCAAAAGTGGGTCCCCAAACTTGGCTCCGAAAATCGAGCCCCAAAAAGTGGGACTCGATCGAGTCCAAAAATAGGTCCCAAAAATCAGGCTCCAAAAGTGGGTTCCCAAAATCGGCTCCGAAAATTGGGCTCCGAAAACGGGCCCCAAAAACAGGCTCCGAAAATCGGGCCCCAAAAGTGGGTCCAAAAGTTTGGATCCAAAAATCGTAAATCGGGGAGCCGGGTCATTCTTCGGCATCATCCTACCGATGTCTGGGATTGGTACAAATAGCTTATATAGGGGGGTGGTGTCATTCGAGAGGCCCCCAACGGAGTCCCATTCCGAAAGACCTGTCCCATCCTGTACTGGCGGTCCCGTCCCCGCCCCAGAGCTCGAGAGGTGACGTATATATATATACGTTGGCGACGTCGACGACTTGGCGACTTGGAAAGACTTGGCGAGACTTGGGCGAGACTTGGACGACTTGGCGACTTGGGCGACATGGACGACTCAGACATGCGCTGGATCTCAATGCAGTCCCTTTTTTTTTTAGACTCTTTTTTTGGGCTCGATTTTCGGAGTCGAGTTTTGGGACCCCATTTTTGGAGCCCGATTCTCGGACCATTTGGTACCCATTTTTGGTATCTTTCGATTCCCATTTTGAGCCATTTTGGGACCTATTTTTGGAGCTATTTTTTTGGGACTCAATGCAGTCCCACCTTTTGGGGCTCGATTGAGCCGGTTTTGGGGACCCAATTTTGGAGCCGAGTTTTGGGACCCAATTTTAGATCCCGATTTTGGGGACCCAGTTTTGGAGCCCGATTTTTCAGAGACTCTTTTTTTGGGCTCGATTTTCGGAGTCAAGTTTTTGGGACCCCGATTTTTGGTACCCATTTTCGGAGCCGATTTTTCGGACCCATTTTCGGAGCCGATTTTTGGGACCTATTTTTGGAGCCATTTTTCTGGGACTCAATGCAGTCCCACCTTTTGGGGCTCAATTTTCGGAGCCGAGTTTTGGGACCCAATTTCGGATCCCGATTCTGGGGACCCACTTTTGGAGCCTGATTTTTTGCACTCTTTTTTTGGGCTCGATTTTCGGAGTCGAGTTTTGGGACCCCCATTTTTGGACCCGATTTTTGGTACCCATTTTTGAAGCCAATTTTTGGAGCCCGATTTTCGGAGCCAATTTTTAGGACCCATTTTCGAAGCCAATTTTTGGGACCTATTTTTGGAGCCATTTTTCTGGGACTCAATGAAGTCCCACCTTTTGGGGCTCGATTTTCGGAGCCGAGTTTTGGGACCCAATTTCGAATCCCGATTTTGGGGACCCACTTTTTGAGCCCTATTTTTTGGAGACTCTTTTTTTGGGCTCGATTTTCGGAGTCGAGTTTTGGGACCCCCATTTTTGGAGCCAATTTTTGGAGCCAATTTTTGGGACCCATTTTCGGAGCCATTTTTCTTGGACTCAATGCAGTCCCACCTTTTGGGGCTCAATTTTCGAAGCCGAGTTTTGGGACCCAATTTCGAATCCCGATTTTGGGGACCCAATTTCGGAGCTGAGTTTTGGGACCCAATTTCGGATCCCGATTTTGGGGACCCACTTTCGGAGCCCAATTTTTGGGACCTATTTTTGGACCCTATTTTTTGATGACTCGGACATGCCTTGGATCTTCTCTTTGGCGACTTGGATGACTTTGTGAACTTGGCGACTTGGGCAACTTGGACGACTCAGACATCCACCGGGTCTTGGCTTCGGAGTTCCAGTTCTAACATGCAAGGGGAGCACCAGGGGTGACTTGGGGACGTGTGTGACTTGGATGAATTGGACGTGCACTGGATCTTGGATTCAGAGTCCCAATTCTGATGTCCAAGGGGAGCACGAGGGATGACTTTGGTGTCACGGGCGACTTGGATGATTTGGACATGCACTAGATCTTAGCTTCGGAGTTCCAGTTCCAGTGTCCAGGGGGAGCACTGGGGTTACAACAAGGGTCGTACAAGGGACCAAAAAAGAGTACCAAGGGGAGCACTGGGGGTTGCGCCAAAGTGCAGAGCAAGGTTGTTCCAAGTGCATTGGGGCTTGCACCAGTCCGTTCCAGGGGTGCACCGGGGTCGCACCAGGGACCAAAGCAGAGTACCGAGGGGACCA
This sequence comes from Sequoia sempervirens, assembly GCA_007258455.2. Lineage (NCBI taxonomy): Eukaryota > Viridiplantae > Streptophyta > Pinopsida > Cupressales > Cupressaceae > Sequoia > Sequoia sempervirens. The sequence continues at coordinate 565,090,028 of VDFB02000017.1, forward strand.
CCAGGGGTGTTCCAGGTGCACTAGGGTTTTCACCAAATTGCAGAACAAGGTTGTTCCAAGGGGGCACCAGGGGTATTCCAAGTGCACCGGGGGTTGCACCAAGGGTCGCACCAAGGGTGCACTAGTCCGTTCCAGGGGAGCACCGGGGCTGCACCAGGGCGTTCAAGGGGTGCACCGGGCTTGCACCAGGGGTGTTCCATAAACAACCTGGGGTTGCACCTGGATTCAAGACAGGGTCCGGAACAGGGTTCCAAAGTGAGCAGCATTACAAGTAAAGACCACAACCAAGTCTGTGGGTGGAACCAAAGGAAGGTTATCATGATATTGGGAGGATGCGATATTCTTCAAGGGCTCGGTATTATGATGGCTTCTCAAGGCTAGGTGAAGGGGAACCATGTGCGGTAATGGTTTCCCAAGCCAAAAGTGGAAATGTGGATATTTCCTACAGTTGCCTGGGAATCTACCGAATAACCCTTATGGGGGAATGAGAGTACCCCGTCGTTGTTTTCATGCCACGCGGAGGCATGGCTCATGACAGTTGACCCCAGGCCCATGACTAGGCCACCTTAAACAATAGGGGTCTCGAAAGTGGGCTCCAAAAAATGCACTCTAAAAATATGTCCCAAGAGTGGATTCAAAAAATGTGTCCCAAAAATGGGTCACTCGACCAAACACTAAAAAGGGTGCAACACCGAGACTTCCTGAGAGGTCACCCTTCCCAGTACTACTCCGGCCCAAGCACGCTTTACTATGGAGTTCTGATGGGATCTGGTGCACTAAGGCTGGTATGATCGCACCCGTAATGAACTTGTCGCCACACTGTCTTGGGGAAAGCATTCATGATGCAATGACCATTAGTGTGATCTCGTACCGCCCATCCATTCTCGTATGTGACGTCAACCCCCGACAGTCCCTTCCCCTATCATTAGACCCAATTCCACCAGGTCTCGTCGACCCTGTCCTATCCTCGAAGTTCCATCCCAGGATAATTGCTCCAAAAGTAAAGATGGATCATAAAATCTTGTTCCAAAACTGGGTCATGTCTCGGAGTCCAAGGTCGAGGGTCTAGGGTCCAAGGTCTAGGATCAAGGTCCAGGGGCCAAGGTGTAGGGTCCGGGTTTACGGTACTGGGTTCAGGGTTCGAGTTCAAGGTTCAAGGTCTAGGGTCAATGGTTAAGGGTTCGCGGCCCATGTTCACGGTTCAGTGTGTAACAATCGAGCTTTAGGGTCTAGGGTCCTCGGTTTATGTTTAGGCTTTAAGTTCTAAGATCCAAGGTTTAGGGTTCAAGGTCTAGGTGGAGGGTCGAGGGTTTGGGGTGATGGTTCAGGGTTCAAGGTCCAAGCCTCATGGTTTAGGGTGTACAGTTCATGGTTCAAGGTCCAAGTTCAGGGTACAGGGTTCAAGGTCAAGGCCTGGGGTCTAGGGTCCAGGCTTCAGTGTCCAAGGTTCAAGGTCAGGGGTTACTTGTTAAGGGTCAAGGGTATGGTTTAGGGATTAGGGTTCAGGGTGGGGGTTCCAGGTCCAGTGTCCAGGGTCCAAAACTGGGTCCCAAAAATTACATCCAAATCTCATGTTCCAAAAGTGGGTCTCGTATCGAAGTCCCATCCGATCAGTGCCATGGTTCCACGTCCAGGGTACAGGGTTCTAGGTCCAGGGTCCAGGATCAAGGGTCGAGGGGTTAGGATTGGCGGTCCAAGGTTTAGGGTTTAGGGTATAGCTTTAGGGTCCAGGGTTCGGGCTTCGGGCTTCAATGTTCAAGGCTCGGGGTTTAGGGTTCATGGTTCAAGGTCCAAGTTCAGGGTTTAGGGTCTAGGGTCCAGGGGTCAGGATCAAAGGTTAAAGGCCAAGGGTTAAGGGTGAAGGGTGCAGGGTCTAGGTTTCATGGACCAAGGTCAGTGTCGAGGGTCGAGGGTTTGGGTTCAGGGTTTAGAGTTTAAGGTGTAGGGTTCAAGGTACAAGTTCATGGTTCAAGGTCCAGGGTTAAGGGGTCAGGGCCCATGTTGACGTTAAAGGGGTTTAGGTTTAGGTTTTAAGTTATAAGATCCAAGGTTTAGGGTTCAGGGTCGAGGGTTCAAGGTCGAAGGTCCAGGATTCAAGTTATGGGTCTAAGGTCCAGGGTTCGGGGTCCAAGTTCAGGGTTCAAGGTCCAGGGAAAAGTGTTCAGGGTCCAAGAGTCTAGGTTCAGTGTTCAGGGTCCATGCTCATGGTTCAGGGTCCAGGGTCCAAGGTTCAGGGTTCAGGGTTCAAGGTTGAGGGTCAAGCGTTTGGGTTCCAAGGTTCAGCGTCCATGTTTAGAGCTCAACGTCTAGGGTGAAGTTTGTAGGGTTTAGGGTTCAAGAATCAGGGATTAAGGTATGGGTTCAGGGTCTAGGGTCCTAGGTTTAGGGTTAAGGGTTCAGGGTGTAGGTTTAGGGTGCAGGGTTCTATTTTCGGGGCCGATTTTCAGAGCTGAGTTTTGGGACCCAATTTCGGATCCCGATTTTGGGGACCCACTTTTGGAGCCCAATTTTTTGGACCTATTTTTGGACCCTATTTTTTGACGACTCGGACATGCCCTGGATCTTCTCTTCGGTGACTTGGACGACTTTGCAAACTCGGCGACTTGGGAGACTTGGACGACTCAGACATGCACCGGGTCTTGGCTTCGGAGTTCCAATTCTATCACGCAAGTGGAGCACCAGGGGTGACTTGGGGATGTACGTGACTTGGACGACTTGGATGTGCACTGGATCTTGGCTTCAGATTCCCAATTCTGATGTCCAAGGGGAGCACGAGGGTTGACTTTGGCGTCCCAGGTGACTTGGATGATTTGGACATGCACTAGATCTTGGCTTCGGAGTTCTAGTTCTAGCATCCAGGGGGAGTGCTGGGGTTACAACAAGGGTCGCACAAGGGACCAAAACAGAGTACCAAGGGGAGCACTAGGGGTTGCGCCAAAGTGCAGAGCAAGGTTGTTCCAAGTGCACTGGGGCTTGCACCAGTCCGTTCCAGGGGTGTACCGGGGTCGCACCAGGGACCAAAGTAGAGTACCCAGGGGACCAACAGGGGTGTTCCAGGTGCACCAGGGTTTTCACCAAATTGCAGAACAAGGTTGTTCCAAGGGGGCACCAGGGGTGTTCCAAGTGCACCGGGGGTTGCACCAAGGGTGCACTAGTCCGTTCCAGGGGAGCACAGGGGCTGCACCAGAGCGTTCGAGGGGTGCACTAGGCTTGCACCAAGGGTCGCACTAGGGACCAAAACAGAGCACCAGGGGTGTTCCATAAACAACCAGGGGTTGCACCAAAGTACAGAACAAGGTTTTTCCAAGGGGCCATCGGGAGTGTTCCTAGTGCACTAGGGGTTGCACCTGGGTTCAAGATAGGGTTCGGAATAGGGTTCCAAAGTGAGCAGCAGGACAAGTAAAGACCACAACCAAGTCCGTGGGTGGAACCAAAGGAAGGTTATCATGATATTGGGGGGATGTGATATTCTTTGAGGGTTCAGTATTATGATGGCTTCTCAAGGCTAGGTGAAGGGGAACCGTGTGCGGTAATGGTTTCTTAAGCCAAAAGTGGAAATGTGGAATGAGAGTACCTCGTCGTTGTTTTCATGCCACGCGGAGGCATGGCCTGTGACAGTTGACCCCAGGCCCATGAGTTGGACACCTTAGAATATAGGGGTCTCGAAAGTGGGCTCCAAAAAATGCACTCAAAAAATATGTCCCAGGAGTGGATTCAAAAAATGTGTCCCAAAAATGGGTCACTCGAAGTTCAACAGTAAAAAGGGTGCAACACCGAGACTTCCCGGGAGGTCACCCATCCCAGTACTACTCCGGCCCAATCGTGCTTAACTGCGGAGTTCTGATGGGATCCGGTGCACTAACGCTGGTATGATCGCACCCGTGATGAACTTGTCGCCACACTATCTTTGGGAAAGCATTCACGACACAATGACTATTCCTGCGATCTCGTACTGCCCATCCATTCTCGTATGTGACGTCAACCCCTGACAGTCCCTTCCCCTATCATTAGACCAAATTCTGCCAGGTCTCATCAACCCTATCGTATCCTCGAAGTTCCATCCCAGGATACTGGCTCCAAAAGTAAAGATGGATCATAAAATCTTGTTCCAAAACTGGGTCATGTCTCGGAGTCTAGGGTCGAGGGTCTAGGGTCCAAGGTCTAGGATCAGGGTCCAGGGGCGAGGGTGGAGGGTCTGGGTTTACGGCACTGGGTTCAGGGTCTGAGTTCAAGGTTCAAGGTCTAAGGTCAATGGTTAGGGGTTCGCGGCCCATGTTCACAGTTCAGTGTCTAACAATCGGGCTTTAGGGTCTAGGGTCCTCGGTTTACGTTTAGGCTTTAAGGTCTAAGATCCAAGGTTTAGGGTTCAAGGTCCAGGTGTAGGGTCGAGGGTTTGGGGTCATGGTTCAGGGTCCAGGGTCCAAGCCTCATAGTTTAGGGTGTACGGTTCATGGTTCAAGGACCAAGTTCAGGGTATAGGGTTCAAGGTCAAGGCCCGGGGTCCGGGGCCCAGGCTTCAGGGTCCAAGGTTCAAGGTCAGGGGTTACTTGTTAAGGGTCAAGGGACTAGGTTTAGGGAGTAGGGTTCAGGGTGGGGGTTCCAGGTCTAGTGTCTAGGGTCCAAAAATGGGTCCCAAAACTCAGATCCAAAAATCATGTTCCAAAAGTGGGTCTCATATTGAAGTCCCATCCGATCAACGCCATGGTTCCACGTCCAGGGTATAGGGTTCCAGGTCCAGGGTCCAGGATCAAGGGTCGAGGGGTTAGGGTTCGGGGTCCAAGGTTTAGGGTTTAGGGTCTAGCTTTATGGTCCAGGGTTTGGGCTTCGGGCTTCAATATTCAAGGTTTGGGGTTTAGGGTTCATGGTTCAAGGTCCAAGTTCAGGGTTCAAGGTCCAGGGTCCAGGGTCCAAGGTCAAAGGTTAAAGGTCAAGGGTTAAGGGTCAAGGGTGCAGTGTCTAGGTTTCATGGACCAAGGTCAGTGTCGAGGGTTGAGGGTTTGGGTTCAAGGTTCAGAGTTTAAGGTGTAGGGTTCAGGGTCCAAGTTCACAGTTCAAGGTCCAGGGTTAAGGGGTCAGGGCCCATGTTGACGTTTAAGGGGTTTAGGTTTACATTTTAATGTCTAAGATCTAAGGTTTAGGATACAGGGTCAAGGGTTCAAGGTCGAAGGTCCAGGATTCAGGTTATGGGTCTAAGGTCTAGGGTTCGCGGTCCAAGTTCAAGGTCGAGGAGTCTAGGTTCAGTGTTCAGGGTCCATGCTAACGGTTCAGGGTCCAGGGTCCAAGGGTCCACGTCCAGGGTTTAGAGTCCAAGGTTAAGGGTTCAGGGCTCAAGGTTGAGGGTCAAGCATTTGAGTTCCAAGGTTCAATATCCATGTTTAGGGCTCAACGTCTAGGGTGAAGGTTGTAGGGTTTAGGGTTCAAGAATCAAGGTTTAAGGTATGGGTTCAGGGTCTAGGGTCCTAGGTTTAGGGTTAAGGGTTCAGGGTGTAGGTTTAGGGTGCAGGGTTCCAGGTTCAAGGTCCAAAAATGTGTCCCAAAAATGGGATTGAAAACTCGTGTTGCAAAAGTGGGTCCCGTCCCGAAGTCCCATCCGATCACCTTCACGGTTCAAGGTCCAATGTACAGGGTCTAGGGTTAGGGGTCGAGGGATTAGGGTCTAGGTTCTAGGTTCAGGGTTCAAGGTCCAAGGTCCAAGGTCAAGTGTTGAGCGTTGAGGGTGTAGGTCGGAGGGTTTGGGTGTAGCATCCAAGGGTCCAAGTTCAGGGTCCAAGGTTAAGGGTTAAGGGTTCAAGGTCGATGGTCAAGTGTTTGGGGTCCAAGGTTTAGTGTCCATGTTTAGGGCTCAATGTCGATGGTTTAGGGTCTGGGGTGAAGGTTGAAAGGGTTTAGGGTTCAAGAATCAGGGTTTAGGGTATGGGTTTAGGGTCAGGGGTCCTAGTTTAGGTTTTGAGGTCTAGGATCCAAGGTTAAGGGTTCGGGGACTAGGTTCCAGGTCTAGTGTTCAAGGTCCAAACATGGGTCCCACGAATCGGATCCAAAACTCATGTTTTGAAAGTGGGTCTCGTCCCAAATCCCATCCGTTCAGCTTCATGGTTCAAGGTCCATGGTACAAGGTTCCAAGTTCATGGTCCAGGGTCTAGGGTCTGGCTTTAAGGTCCAGGTTTTCTGGTCTAGGCTTCAATGTTCAAGGCTCATGGTTTAGGGTTTAGGGTTTCGGGTCCATGGTTCAAGGTACAAGTTTGGGGTTTAGGGTATAGGGTCAAGGGTTGAGGGTACAGGGTCAAGGTTCAGGGTTCAATGTCTAGGGTTACTGGTTAAGGGTCATGCGTCCAGGTTTAGGGATCAGGGTTCAGGGTCCAAAAATGGGTCCCAAAAATCAGATCCAAAACTCATGTTCCAAAATTGGGTCCCGTCTCGAAGTCCCATCCGATCAGCTTCATGGTTCAAGGTCCAGGGCACAGGGTTCCATGTTCAAGTTTTAGGGTCTAGGTTACAGGGTCCAAGGGCCAGGATCAAGGGTCGAGGGTTTAGCGTCTAGCTTTATGGTCCACGGTTCGGGGTTTAGGCTTCAATGTTCAAGGCTCAAGGTTTAAGGTTTAGGGTTTAGGGTTCATGGTTCAAGGTCTAGGGTCTAGGGTCCAGGATCAGAGCTCATGGTCCAAGGTCAAGGTCCAGTGTCAAGTGTCGAGGGTCGAGGGTACGGGGTCATGCTTCAGGCTTCAGGGTTGAAGGTTATTGGTTAAGGGTCAAGGGTCCATGTTTGGGGATCGAGGTCCAGGGTGGGGGTTCTACGTTCGGCGTTTAGGGTTCAAATTTTGGGTTCAAGGTTCATGGTTTAGGGTCCATGTTCACAATTCAAGTTGCATGTTCAAGGCTCGGGGTGTAGGGTTCAAGGTCCAAGGTCTTGGGTTAAGGGTTAAGGGTCTGGGGTTCGAGGTTCAACTTGAGGTTCAGGGTTTAGGGTCCAAGTTGAGGGATCATGGTTCAAGGTTGAGGGTCAAGTGTTTGGGGTCCAAGTTTTAGGGCCCGTGTTTAGGGTTCACGGTTCAAGGTCGAGGGTTGAGGGTGAAGGTTGAAGGTTTAAGGGTTTAGGGTCAACAGTTCATGGCTAAGGTTTTAGGGTCTAAGGTCGAGGTTCAGGATTAAAGGTCTAAGGTCAAGGACCAGGGTTTAAGGTTTAGGGTCCAAGGGTCCAGGTTCAGGGTCCGTGTTTAGGGTTCAGGGTTCAAGGTCAAGGGTTTAAGGTGAAGGTTGAAGGGTTCAAGGTTTAGGCTCAACGATCCAAGGCCCAGGCTTCAAGGTCCAGAGTTTAGGGTTCACGGTCTAGGGTCAAGGTACATGGTGGGGGATTCCAAGTTTAGGGTCCACGGTCTAGAGTCAAGGGCGAGGGGTTTGAGGTTCCAGTTTAGGATTTAGGGTTCAAGGTCTTGGTTTAAGGGTCTAGGTTCAAGGTTTCATGGTTCAGGGTTCAAGGACAGAGGTTAAGGTTTCAGGGTTCAATGTTCAAGGTAAAGGGTCTTGGATTTAAGGTTTATGGTTTTAGGTCGAGGGTCAAGGGTTTGGGGTTCAGAGTCCATGTTCGCGGTTCAAGATCAAGGGTTCAAAGTCCAAGTCTAGGGTTTAAGGTCCAGGGTCCAAGGTTCAGCTTCAAGGGTCAAGGGTTTAGTGTTTATGGTTATGGTTTAGGGTTTAATGTCGAGGGTCAAGGGTTTGGGGTCCATGGTTCAGGGGCCATATTTAGGGTCTAGGGTGAAGGGGTCATGGTTCAGGTTTCAAGGTTCAAGGTTCAGGGTTTGGGTTTAGGGTCCAACGTCTGAGGTTTAGGGTTCACGATGGTGGTTTCCATGTTCAAGGTTTAGGGTTCGAGGTCCACTGTTCAGGGTTTCGGATCACGCTTTAGGCTCCAAAGTTTAGGGTTCAGGGTTCAAGGTCTAAGGTAAAGATCCAGGGTCCAGGGTCAAGTGTCTAGGGTCGAGGGTGCAGGTTCTAGGGTTCGGGGCCAGGTTTCAATGTTCAGGGTTCGAGGTCCAGGGTTCAGGGTTCGGGTTTAGGGTTTAGGGTTCAGGGTTTAGGTTTAGGGTTCAGGGTTCAGGGTCAAGGGTTGAAAGTCCAAAAGTGGGTTCCAAGAAAGGGTCCCAAAATTTGGCTTGAAAAAGGGGTTCCAAATTTGGCTCCAAAAAAAGGGCTCCAAAAGTGGGCTCTGAAAATCGTGTCCGAAAAAGGTTCCCAAAATCGGCCTAAAAAAATGGGTCCCAAAATTGGGCCTTAAAAATTGGGGCTTTTGACCGTTTTAAATGACATCCTACCGATGCCTAGGAATCAAACATATAGCTTATGTAAGGGAGTGCAGTGTGCTAAGGGGCCAGGGCAGTGCTCCAAGGAGATTCTGGGCTAGGAGCTCGACCCGAGCTGAGTTAGCGAGTTGAGTTAGGCAGGCGAGCCGAGCTGTGTCGGTGAGCTGAGTCAGGCAGGCGAGCCGAGTTGAGTCAGGTAGGCGAGCCTTGGATGGTGAGCTGAGTAAGGCAGGCGAGCCGAGTTGGAGGGCGAGCTGAGTCAGGCAGGCGAGCGGAGTTGGAGGGCGAGCTGAGCCGGGTAGGCGAGCCGAGTTGGAGGGTGAGTTGAGTTGGGCAGGCGAGCCGAGTTGGAGGGCGAGCTGAGTCGGACAGGGAGCCAAGTTGGGCAATCTGAGTTGGGCCGAGCCAGGGGTTGCGTCAGAGTTTTGGACACGGTTCAGAGCTCGGGGTGGGGAATCTGAGTTGGGTCATCCGAGTTGGGAACTCGAGTGCGCCCAGCTTGGTGCGAAAAGTCAGAAATCGGGGTGTTTGACTGTTTCTTAGCGTCATCCTACCGATGCCTAGGATTCAGAAAAATAGCTTATATAGGGGGGTATGAGTTCTGTTTTGTCTGAGTCAGCATAAGAGCCGAGTTGTGAACCAGATTCAGAGGGCCGACATGAGAACTCGAGTTGGGGCGTCCGAATTGGGAACTCGAGTGCGCCCAGCTCGGTCGAAAAGTTAGACATTGGGGGGTTCAGCCGTTTTGAGGTGTCATCATACCGATGCCTTGGATTCGGACAAATAGCTTATATAGGGGGTATGTGTTCTCTGAAGGCCCAGTCTAAATGCGGGGCGAGCTGGGAATCCGAGCCCGGGGGCCTTGAGGGGAACAAATCGACTTGAGGGTGCAAGACGATGGATTTGAGGGTGTCAAACGAGTCCGATGCGATGCAAAGCGAGCTCGGTGCAAAAAGTCAGAAATCAGGGGGTTCGGCCATTTTGAGGTGTCAACCTACCGATGCCTGGGATTCGGACAAATAGCTTATATAGGGGGTATGTGTTCTCTTAAGGCCCAGTCCGAATGCGATGCGAGTTGGGAACCCGAGCTCGGGGGCCTATAGTGGAACAAATCGACTTGAGGGTGCAAGTCGATGGATTCGTCGGTGCCGAACGAGTCCGATGCGATGCAAGGTGAGCTCGGTGCGAAAATTCAGAAATCAGGGGGTTTGGCCGTTTTGAGGTGTCATCCTACCGATGCCTGGGATTCAGACAAATAGCTTATATAGGGGGGTATGTGTTCTCTCAAGGCCCAGACCGAATGTGATGCGAGTTGGGAACCTGAGCCCTGGGGCCTATAAGGGAACAAATTGACTTGAGGGAGCAAGTCGATGGATTCGTCGGTGCCGAACGAGTCCCATGCGATGCAAAGTGAGCTAGGTACGAAAAGTCAGAAATCGGGGGTTTTTCCGTTTCGAGGTGTCATCCTATAGATGCTTGGGATTCAGACAATTAGCTTATATAGGGGGTATGTGTTATCTCAAGGCCTAGACTGAATGCGATGCGAGTTGGGAACCAGAGCCCGAGGGCCTATAAGGGAACATATCGACTTGAGGGTGCAAGTTTATGGATTCATCGGTGCCGAATGAGTCTGATGCAATGCAAGGTGAGCTTGGTGCGAAAAGTCAGAAATCGGGGGGTTTTTCCGTTTTGAGGTGTCATCCTACCGATGCCTGGGATTCAGACAAATAGCTTATATAGGGGGGTATGTGTTCTCTCAAGGCCCAGACCGAATGCGATGCGAGTTTGGAACCCGAGCCCAAGGGCCTAAAAGGGAATAGATCGACTTGAGGGCGCAAGTCGATGGATTCGTCGGTGCTGAACGAGTCCGATGTGATGCAAAGCTCGCTCGACGCGAAAAGTAAGAAATCAGGGGGTTTGGCCATTTTGAGGTGTCATCCTACCGATGCCTAGGATTCAGACAAATAGCTTATATAGGGGGGTATGTGTTCTCTTAAGGCCCAGTTTGAATGCGATGCGAGTTGGGAACCCGAGCCGGTCGGCCTAAAAGGGGAACAGATCGACTTGAGGGCGCAAGTCGATGGATTCATCGGTGCCGAACGAGTTCGATGGCGTTCTTAGTTGTCATCCTACCGATGCCTGGGATTCGTACAAATAGCTTATATAGGGGGGGTAATTCAGTCAGAAGCTCCCCCTCCTGCGTGACCCCTATATAGCGTGATCGTGTTGGTGTGCTAAGAGATGCATGGATTTGGTGCTCCATTTTTTCATCGTGCACCAACATGAGTCATGCTCTATGTGCACGCAGGTAGCCGCCCAGGACAACTCACTTTTTACGCGGGGGCTCTCTGGCATTCTCCAAATGGGCTCGATATCTGATGTATCTCGGAATAGGGGAACGGCAATGGTAGCGGCTCCCAACTCTACTGGGACCAAGTAAGGGATGACTCAGGAGCCTTCGTCAAGCAGTTGGGTTGCTTGGACTGGGGAAAATTTTTACTGCCTACGGCTTGGGTGAAAAGTCAGAAATCGGGGGGCTTGGACATTTCTCCATGTCATCCTACCGATGCCTGGGATTCAGACAAATAGCTTATATAGGGGACATGCGTCATTCGGCTTGACCCCCCTGTTTTCCCCTCATGCCTGACTGTGATGCTGTTCGCACGGATGGATTTTGCGGCTGATTTTAATCGTGCAGTATCACAGTCACGCTTGAGGCGCACGCAGGTCACCCGATACGAATGCATGCAGGACATCAGATTACTGTGTGTTGGCTCCCTCGCTATCCAAGAACGGTCTAGGCATCAGACGCAACTCGCAAAAAAGGGCAGCACTGGTAGTCGTTCCAAAATTGTCCATGTCGTGCCCAAGTAAGGGACTTCGTCAAATGCAGTGCATAGGAATCTCATGTTCTACATGAGGTGACAAGCATGACGATTTGTTCCTCCGGAGCAGCTTACTCAGTTTGTCCCATTCTCAGAGTTGGATGTCCCGTAACAGACTTAGGAACAGTCCGCAAGATGCTCCCCTAAAAAAGGAATGCATCAAGTTGCACCAGAAATGGGGCACACCCAGGGGGCGTAAGTCAGTCGAAAGCTCCCCCTCTTGCATGCCCCTCTAGCGTTATCTTGTTGGTCTGCGAAGGGATGGATGGATTTTGCGCTCGGATATTACATCGTGCACCAACAGGAGTCGTGGTTTAGAGGCATGCAGGTCCCCGTCCAGGACACCGCATTGCTATGCGGGGGGCTCTCTCCCCTTCCCCTAACGGTCTCGGTAGCGGATACGGCTCAGAATAGGGAGGGGCACTGGTAGCCTCTCCCCATCTTTGTTGGGACCAAGTATGGGATGACTCGGGAGCCATCGTGTAGCAGTTGGGTGGCTGGGACAGGACCAAATTTCAACTACACACGGCTTGGGTGAAAAAGTCAGAAATCGGGGGGCTTGGATGTTTCTCGGTGTCATCCTACCGATGCCTGTGATTCGGAAAAATAGCTTATATAGGGGACATGTGTCATTCGGCATGTCACCCCTGCGTGCCCCTCAAGCGTGACCGCGATGCTGGTCAAATGAATGAAGGATTGTGCGGTCAGTTTTAATCGAGCAGCATCATGATCACGCTTGAGGGGCACATAGGTTGCCCGATACGAATGCATGCAGGACACCGGATTGCTGTGCACCAACTCCCTCGCCTTCCTAGAATGGTCTCGGCATCGGACGAAACTCGCGAACACGGGCGGCACTGGTAGCCGTTCCAAACTCGTATGTGTCCTACCCAAGTAAGGGACTTCGTGGGATACACTGCACAGGAATCCTCTGTCGTGCATGAGGCCGATGAGTATGTCGATTAGCTCTCAATGAGAATCTTACTCGGTTGCCCCATTCTCGGAGTTGGATGTCCCGTAACGGACTTAGGAATAGTTCGTGCAGGTCCCCACCCAGGACACTTTATTGCTATGCGGGGGCTCTCTGGCATTCTCCCAACGGTCTCGATAGTAGATGCAGCTTGGAATAGGGGGAGGGGCACTGGTAGCCTTTCCCCAACTCTACCAAGACCAAGCAAGGGATGACTCGAGAGCCACCGTGTAGCGGTTGGGTGGCTGGGGGGGAACCAAATTTTGATTGCCCGCGGTTTGGGCGAAAAAGTCAAAAATCGGGGGTCTTGGACGTTTCTCGGTGTCATCCTACCGATGCCTGGGATTCAGACAAATAGCTTATGTAAGGGTATAGGTTCCTCCTTACCAACCCACACGCGTTGGAGCTTGACGTGATCCGGATAAGGTGTGATCCATGTTTCACGAAGCGATCTGGGGGTGCAATGACCCAGCCATCTTGGAAGCGTTGGTCCTTTGTAGGAACGTTGGGTTCCTTTGCATCCGTTTGGTGCCTAGCTGATCCGTGTTCCCTTCATGCCGATACTGTTCTGTCCGATGCGTTGTCCATAGTGTTCTGGGAACTCTATATGAGGGACTCGCCAATTGATCCATAGAGGATGCACACATTGCGTTGGATGCATGCATTATGATGGAATAATGGAGGGCCTGCATGTTGTAGAGCTCAGGGTGTAGGATCTGGTCCGGGACCGATCTGAGGTGAAATCGAGTGGCGTATGAGGCCAAGAGTCAGGGACTCATTAGGAGGCCGAGTCACACAAGTCGAGGGAATGGAAGTACCTTGCAAAGGGACTGAAAGCATGACAGGAAAAGCATAGATGAGGCTTGGTCATGATCTGGAATGTCGAGGCTGCATGCTTGTAGGGATCTAAGTCCAGTGCAATGATGCGAGCTGAGAGATCGATCTGGGTCAAGTCTCATGCATGGTCAGAAGTTGTCTTTACGAATGTGGGTTGAGATGGCAATGCGGGCGGACCGTAGTCATGCTGAGTCTGGGTTCTTTGAGGAAGGCATTCCCCAACGACCGGGATCAGTTTGACATAGTGAAGTCGAGCTGAGTCTCAATGCTCAAGAGCTGGGCTCGAGATCATGTTCCAGGGTGCGAATTGCTCAGTAGGGGTTTTTCCTTACTGTATCCTCTTGGCGAGGCTAAGTTGGATCTGGCTGACTTGCATGCTATTGCTAAGTGCTCTCTTGGAGAGATGCATGATGCCGTTTCGAGCCGTGCTCTTGGTGAGTGCATTATGTAATCTGGGATTGCATTGAGCCATGCTGGGCATGACTCTATATTCCGAGTTGTGGTAGAGCTGGGTTCTCCAACTTGGGGATCAATGAATTTGTGTTGGTTGCGACGGATTGCGACCATGGCCTAGGATCAGGAGATCAGGGATCTTGCTGTGAGAGACCGAGCTCTTTGGAAGAGTTACGCAATGGGGCAGTGCTCACATCTGGGATGGGGATGCACTTTTCCATAGCACCGTGCAGTGATGAAGTCTTGGGAAGGCTTTCTGAGCATTAAGGCGAGCTGAGGCAAGGCGAGCTGATTTGAGAACTACGTACGCTTTGGACTCACATTGGATGTGGGCACGTAGGTGGTTTCTTGGTAACGGATTTCCTTGAGACTTCAAGCATGGTACGGGTAGGTTCTTGTTCTCCTGACCTAGAGTCAAGTGACTGTTCTGCGTCGACAATGGTGGGCTTTGCTGCGAGCTGCTAATAAACTTCATTGCTATTGTGAGTAGGCGTAGTCTGTGATGCGGGTTCCTCGAGTCCTCATGGGGCAAGTTGAGCTTGTATTTGCAGTGCTACACGGGTGGGTAACTCTGACCCCATGACAATTGGTATCAGAGAAGTAAAATCAGAATCTGGGATTCCTTGATAGCACAAAGTTGTTATCAATGTTGCATTCAGTTGAGTTCCAAAATGGGAGGATCCCAAATTGCTTGTCATTAAATGTCCACCCAGTATTTGTGGAAGGTAGGACCTTTGATCTAGCGCTAATGCATGAGCCTGGGTTCGAAGTGCATACAAAAGTCACGGTTTAGTCCGGGATTAGCCTCGAATCGGGTATGGCTAGTAGATCCAGAGGCCAACATGATTGCAGCCGTATCCTTAGAACTGGTGTTGTGCATTGTTAACTCCGAGTTGCAGAATGCAAGTTTTGGAAACCTGTATTGGCTTGTGAGTAGACATGGGTTTGTGGAGGACTCTTTTGGAATATCAACGGACGGATGTTGGAAAATGAAGTGCATCCTTTTGGCTATATGACTGGGTTGGTATATGTCAGAGAAGCATGCTACCTTGTTGGCAGAGCTGGAATTTCGAGTGTAGCTCATCTAGTGTGGTATCACTAGGTCTCAAAGTGGATGCAGCTCCTTCCGTTCTAACTTGGAGTTGGAAACCGAAGCCACATGGAATGTGGTGCACTCTCCTTACTTTCTTGCATTCTTGAACCTTGGTGGCTAGAGTACTATGTTGGCACAAGAAGTATGTTGGATTAATCTGGTGTGTTGGAAACTTGGCAAAACTTGGTGCGATGCAAGTTGGTGCAAGGATGAGTGCGATTCAATGAGCTTGAATTCTCGGGTGTTGCAGTAAGCTTGGCTGGGAGATCGAGTTGGACATCCTAACCTGACTCTTCGGAAGAGTTGGATGTGGATTTTGGTGCTAGATCTGAAACGAATCTTTGCAACCTGAACCATGTGTGATGAGCACCATTGGATGGTGAACTCTGAGATATTGGTAAGGGCTTCACCGGGTGAGGTCATTTTAGTCTCTTTGGAAGAGTACTAAAGAAGGTTGTGGATTTTAGAATCATGTAGCGGTCCCTATTTGGTAAGAAGGTCGATCGGGACAGGGTCTTGATGCAACGAAGGCTTCTTGTAAAATCGGAGTTCGTGACGCAAATTCTTTGTTGAAAAGAATGCAGTGTTCTGTGTGCTATTTGCCATAGGTTGGCACTAGCTTGTAGCTATGATGTCGGTGTTGACGCGAGTTGCAAGGGACTCTAGGGTTGACCTAAGTTGTGGTGGCTGGGCTACCAAGTGGTCAAGGATTGCATAATATATTGGTTCGTACTGACATGATAAAGTGAGCCCGGGGCTCTCCTTCAATGGTACCAAGTGCATGCTGACCAGGTGATCCACTAGGTGTGGTGATGTCCATGACCGAGTTCTTGAGTGGTAGTTGTTTTGGCTGAGGCTGTTGGCTCGGATGTTTCGAGTGTGGTTACTGGGTTGCCTCGATTTGGAAACTCTTTGGAAGTTCGTCTGGGACATCTTTCATTGCACGAGTTTGTCGTGGCAGGCAACTAGAGTTAGTTAAAATTTGACTAAGCTAGGAGGAGTGAAATGGGAAAAATCTTGCATGCGTTGAGCCTTAGTAACTCATGGCTAACGAAGTTGGTAAGTTGGTATTGAACTGGGTTTGATGCTATTTCTGGGTACATGAGAGTACCAAGTTGGTGCAGTGAGTTCCATTTGGAATGGACCCGGTGGTGTCTGTTCTTGGTGAGCGACATCAACCAAGTCGGATCTTGGAGCATCAGTGCAAGATTTTGCAGTAGGCTTACCTCTGTGGGAAGTCGAACTCATGAGGCAAAATTCTTAAGGTGGGAAGTCGACTCATGGCAATGAGTTGCAAAACGACTGTGTCTAAGGCTAATCACCTTGGCAGTCGAGTAAGTCAACTGAGTCTTGGATTGGATCCAACACTGGTTGCAAAGGGAACTTTAAGTGAAGCGTCTTGTCAATAAGAATGGCTTGTTGATCTCCTAAATGATGAGTTGGATCCCGCGACACTTAGAATGAGACTAATTGAGCTAGAGCACATACTGGATTTGTGATTCCTGTTGTTGTTCGAAACAAAATGATTCAGCATGTGGATGGATGGTAAGTGCAGAGAACAACTCCGGAATCCATAATTATTTTACCAATGACAAATGTGAGCTTCAGTGGCTGGAGCGAGCTGTATAAGAAATGTTTGCAAACTCAGTTAAAGTGAATTGTGGGATCGGTTCCATTGGATGGATTCGCGAGTTTCACCAGGGTTGGTGAGACCCACAATTAATCCGAGTTGTTTCCACACATTGGACTGATGTAGCATTGAGTCATGACTTTGCCAAATCTGTGTTTGTGGTTGTATTGAAAGGAAGCTGACTGAGCCAGGTATGATGTTCTGACTAAGGATCTGCAGATTGCTTAGTGTTGCATTGATGCAAGTTTCTACAGTGAGTTGGTCCCAGGATCGAGCTACTTAAAATCCAGAATAATGAGTAGCAAGCTTGAAGGTAAATCGCTTCATGAGTGACACTTGGTGGAGGATTAGTCCTGGGCTCAACTTCGGATAACTTAAATGGAATTCGAGTTGGAGAGTTCTTTGTTGAACTCATCTGAAGCGAGTTGAGAAATTGAATCTTGTGAGGTGCATGATAGAATGCTAGTTTTGGAAACTAAGTATAGTCATGGTAGCCTTATAGATTTTGCTTACACTGCAAACAACGAGGGTTCCGCCTCAACTGGACCATGTCTAGACTCTGAGTTGTGCCTTGTGGAGATCTACTTTGGGGCAAAGAAAGTGATCGCTATGGTGGATACCGGTGTGAATCACAATTGCATCTCACACAGGAAAGCAAAGATCTATGGTATGACTATTCAGGAGGTGAGCTCATTGTTCAAAGGTGTGAATGCAGCGGCTCAAAAAGGGCATTGGGAATGCCAAGAATGTGATGAATCGAGTCGGCTCTTGGCAGAGCTCGACAAACCTGGTGGCAATTGAGATGGAAGATTTCAAGCTGATACTGACCCAAGAATTTTTGAAGAAGGCTGAGGTCGTGGTGATTCGTCACCTCAGATGTCTGATATTCTTGGATGCTCATCATCTGGGTATGGTGAAAACAGTGAAGCAAGCTGCTACCCTGAAAGGGGTGTCGATCATCGAATTGAGCTGGAAGCTGTTAGCTCGGATTGGATCTGAGTTAGATGGAATAATGGTATGGCAGCTCAAGCATTTGGAATGCCTTGAGGTGAAGCTGGACGATACTGGATCGAGGGTAGAATCGAGTCAGCATTGGTTGTTGGTGAAGTTGCATTTTATGGCATTGATGCAAGAGGATTCTGTATAAGGTGGATTTGGAGAACCCTTATGCCAGAGCCGACGACGAGGGAGTCGCCTATTTTAAGTGGGGGAGAATGTAAGGGGATAGGTTCCTCCTTACCAACCTGCACACGTTGGAGCTTGACGAGATCCGGATAAGCTGTGATCCTTGTTGCACGAAGCAATCTGGGGGCGCAATGACCCAGCCATCTTGGAAGCATTGGTCCTTTTTAGGAACGTTGGGTTCCTTTGCATCCGTTTGGCGCCTAGCCGATCCGTGTTCCCTTCATGCCGATACTGTTTCGTCCGATGCATTGTCCATAGTGTTCTGGGAACTCTATATGAGGGATGCGCCAATTGATCCATTGAGGATGCACACATTGTGTTGGACACATGCATTATGATGGAATAATGGAGGGCCTGCATGTGGAAGAGCTCAGGTTGCAGGATCTGGTCCGGGACCGATCCGAGGAAAAATCGAGCGGCGTCTGAGGCCAAGAGTCAGGGACTCATCAGGAGGCCGAGTCACACAAGTCGAGGGAATGGAAGTACCTTGCAAAGGGACTGAAAGCATGACAGGAAAAGCATAGATGAGGCTTGGTCATGATCTGGAATGTTGAGGCTGCATGCTTGTAGGGATCTAAGTCCAGTGCAACGATGCGAGCTGAGAGATCGATCTAGGTCAAGTCTCATGCATGGCTAGAAGTGGTCTTTTCGAATGTGGGTTGAGATGGCAATGCTGGCGGGCCGTAGTCATGCTGAGTCTGGGTTCTTTGAGGAAGGAATTCCCCAACGACTGGCATTAGTTTGACATAGTGAAGTTGAGCTGAGTCTCAATGCTCGAGAGCTGGGCTCGACATCATGTTCTAGGGTGCGAATTGTTGAGTAGGGGTTTTGCCTTACTGTATCCTCTTGGCGAGGCTAAGTTGGATCTGGCCGACTTGCATGCTGTTGCTAAGTGCTCTCTTGGAGAGATGCATGATGCCATTCTGAGCCGTGCTCTTGGTGAGTGCATTATGTAATCTGGGATTGCATTGAGCCATGTTGGGGATGACTCTATATTCTGAGTTGTGGTAGAGCTGGGTTCTCCAACTTGGGGATCAATGAATCTGCATTGGTTGCGACGGATTGCGACCATGGCCTAGGATCAAGAGATCAGGGATCTTGCTGTGAGAGACCAAGCTCTTTAGAAGAGTTACGGAATGGGGCAGTGCTCACATCTGGGATGGGGATGCACTTGTCCATAGCACCGTGCAGTGACGAAGTCTTGGGAAGGCTTTTTGAGCATTAAGGTGAGCCGAGGCAAGGCTATTTAATTTGAGAACTACGTACGCTTTGGACTCACATTAGATGTGGGCACGTAGGCGGTTTCTTGGTAATGGATTTCCTTGAGACTTCAAGCATGGTGCGGGTAGGTTCTTGTTCTCCTGACTTGGAGTCAAGTGACTGTTCTGCGTCGACAATGGTGGGATTTGCTGCGAGCAGCTAATAAACTTCATTGCTATGGTGAGTAGGCGTAGTTTGTGATGCGGGTTCCTCGAGTCCTCATGGGGCGAGTTGAGCTTGCATTTGCAGTGCGGCATGGGTGGGTAACTCTGACCCCATGACAACTTATATAGGGGACATGTGTCATTCGGCATGCCCCCCCTGCGTGACCGCGATGTTGCTCGAATGGATGAAGTATTGTGTAGTCAGTTTTAATCGAGCAGCATCGCGGTCATGCTTGAGGGGCACGTAGGTCACCCGATATGAATGCATGTAGTACACCAGACTGCTGTACAGTGGCTCCCTCGCCTTCCTAGAACCGATCTCAGCATGGGATGAAACTCGTGAACACGGGCGGTACTGGTAGCCGTTCCAAACTCATCCATGTCATGCCCAAGTAAGGGACTTCATGGGATACACTGCATAGGAATCCCTTGTACTGCATGAGGCCGGCAAGTATGTCAATTTTCTCTCAACAAGCATCTTACTCGGTTGCCCCATTCCCGAAGTTGGATGTCCCGTAACGGACTTAGGAAAAGTCCGTGCAGGTCCCCACCCAGGACACTTTATTGCTATGCGGGTGCTCTCTGGCATTCTCCCAACGGTCTCGGTAGCGGATGCAGCTCGGAATAGGGGAGGGGCACTGGTAGCCTTTCCCAAACATTGCCGGGACCAAGTAAGGGATGACTCGAGAGCCGCCGTGTAGCTGTTGGGTGGCTTGGGCGGGACAAACTTTTGAGTGCCTACGGCGTGTGCGAAAAAGTCAAAAATCGGGGGGCTTGGACGTTTCTCGATGTCATCCTACCGATGCCTGGGATTTAGAAAAATAGCTTATATAGGGGACATGTGTCATTCGGCATGTCACCCCTGCGTGGCCCTCAAGTGTGACCACGATGCTGCTCAAACAGATGAAGGATTGTGCAGTCGATGTTAATCGAGCAGCATCGCGGTCACGCTTGAGGGGCACGTAGGTCGCCCAATACGAATGCATGCAATACACCGGATTGCTGTGCAGCGGCTCCCTCGCCTTCCTAGAACGGTCTCGGCATGGGATGAAACTCGCGAACACGGGCGACACTGGCAGCCATTCCAAACTCGTCCATGTCGTGCCCAAGTAAGGGACTTCGTGGGATACACTGCATAGGAATCCTTTGTACTGCATGAGGCGAGCAAGTATGTTGATTTTCTCTCAACAAGCATCTTACTCGGTTGCCCCATGCTCAGAGTTGGATGTCCCGTAATGGACTTAGGAAAAGTCAGTGCAGGTCCCCACCCAGGAACCTTTATTGCTATGTGGGGGCTCTCTGGCATTCTCCCAACGGTCTCGGTAGCAGATGCAGCTCGGAATAGGGGAGGGGCACTGGTAGCCTTTCCCCAACTCTGCTGGGACCAAGTTAGGGATGACTCGGGATCCGTCGTGTAGCGGTTGGGTCTCTTGGGCGGGACCAATTTTTGAGTGCCTACGGCGTGTGCGAAAAAGTCCGAAATTAGGGGCCTTGGACGTTTCTCGGTGTCATCCTACCGATGCCTAGGATTCAGACAAATGGCTTATATAGGTTACATGTGTCATTCGGCATGCCCCCCTGCGTGCCCCTCAAGCGTGACCGCGATGCTACTCGAACGGATGAAGGATTGTGCGGGTCGGTTTTAATCAAGCAGCATCGTGGTCACGCTATAGGGGTACGCAGGTCGCCCGATACGAATGCATGCAATACACCGGATTGCTGTGCAACGGCTCCCTTGCCTTCCTAGAACTGTCTCAGCATCGGATGAAAGTCGCGAACACGGGCGACACTGGTAGCCGTTCCAAACCCGTCGATGTCGTGCCCAAGTAAGGGACTTCATGGGATACACTGCATAGGAATCCTTTTTACTGCATGAGGCCGGCAAGTATGTCGATTTTCTCTCAACGAGCATCCTACTCGGTTGTGAAATTCTCAGAGTTGGATGTCCAATAACGGACTTAGGAACAGTCTTTGTAGGTCCCCACCTAGGATACTTTATTGCTATGCGGGTGCTGTCTGGCATTCTCCCAACGGTCTCGGTAGCAGATGCAGCTCAGAATAGAGGAGGGGCACCGGTAGCCTTTCCCCTACTTTTTTGGAACCAAGTAAGGGATGACTCAGGAGCCGCCGTGTAGCCGTTGGGTGGCTTGGGCGGGACCAATTTTTGAGTGCCTTCAAGGTGTGCGAAAAAGTCAGAAATCGGGGGGCTTGGACGTTTCTCGGTGTCATCCTACCGATGCCTGGGATTCAATCAAATAGCTTATATAGGGGACATGTATCATTCAACATGTCGCCCCTGCGTACCCCTCAAGCATGACCGCAATGCTGCTCGAATGGATGAAGGATTGTGCGGTCGGTTTCAATCAAGCAGCATCGCAGTAACGCTTGAGGGGCACGCAGGTCGCCCGATACGAATGCATGTGGTACACCGGATTGCTATGCAGCGGCTCCCTCACCTTCCTAGAATGGTCTCGACATCAGATGAAACTCGCAAACACAGGCGGCACTGGTAGCTGTTCCAAACTCATCCATGTCGTGCCCAAGTAAGGGACTTCGTGGGATACATTGCATAGGAATCCGTTGTACTGCATGAGGCTGGCAAGTATGTCGATTTTCTCTCAATGAGCATCTTACTCGGTTGCCCCATTCTCAGAGTTGGATGTCCCGTAACAGACTTAGGAACAGTCCGTGCAGGTCCCCACCCAGGACACTTTATTGCTATATGCGGGTGCTCTCTAGAATTCTCCCAACTGTCTTAGTTGCGGATGCCACTTGGAATAGGGGAGGGGCACTAGTAGCCTTGACCCAACTTTGCCGGGACGAAGTAAGGGATGACTCAGGAGCTTCCGTGTAGCGGTTGTGGGGCTTGGGCGGGACCAATTTTTGAGTGCCTACGACGTGTACGAAAAATTTAGAAATTGGGGGGCTTGGACGTTTCTCGGTGTCATCCTACTGATGCCTGGGATTCAGAAAAATAGCTTATATAGGGGACATGTGTCATTTGGCATGTCGCCCCTGTGTGCCCCTCAATCATGACCGTGATGCTGCTCGAACGGATGAAGGATTGTGCGGTCGGTTTTAATCGAGCAGCATTGCGGTCACGCTTGAGTGGCACGCAGGTCACCCGATACGAATGCATGCAGTACACCTGATTGCTGTGCTATGGCTCCCTCGCCTTCCTAGAATGGTCTCAGCATCAGACAAAACTCACGAACATGGGCGGCACTGGTAGCCGTTCCAAACTCGTCCATTTTGTGCCCAAGTAAGGGACTTCGTGGGATACACTGCATAGGAATCCTTTGTACTGCATGAGGCTGGCAAGTATGTCGATTTTCTCTCAACAAGAATCTTAATCGGTTGCCCCATTCTCGGAGTTGGATGTACCGTAACGGACATAGGAACAGTCCGTTTAGGTCCCCACCCAGGACACTTTATTGCTATGTGGGTGCTCTCTGGCATTCTCCCAACGGTCTCGGTAGCGGATGTAGCTCAGAATAGGGGAGGGGCACTGGTAGCCTTGACCCAACTCTGCCGGGACCAAGTAAGGGATGACTTGGGAGCCACCGTGTAGCGGTTGGGTGGCTTGGGCGGGACCAATTTTTGAGTGCCTACGGCGTGTACGAAAAATTCAAAAATCGAGGGGCTTGGATGTTTCTCGGTGTCATCCTACTAATTCCTGGGATTCAGACAAATAGCTTATATGGGGGACATGTGTCATTCGGCATGTCGCCTCTACATGCCCCTGAAGTGTGACCGCAATGCTGCTCGAATAGATGAAGGATTGTGCGGTCGGTTTTAATCAAGCAGCATTGCAGTCACGCTTGAGGGGCATGCAGGTCGCCCGTTACGAATGCATGCAGTACACTGGATTGCTATGCAGCGGCTCCCTCACCTTCCTAGAAAGGTCTCGGAATTGGATGAAACTCGCGAACACGGGTGACACTGGTAGTCGTTCCAAACTCATCCATTTCGTGCCCAAGTAAGGGACTTCATGGGATACACTGCATAGGAATCCTTTGTACTGCACGAGGCCGACAAGTATGTCGATTTTCTCTCAACAAGCATCTTACTCGGTTGCACCATTCTCAGAGTTGGATGTCCCGTAACGGACTTAGGAACAGTCCGTTTAGGTCCCCACCTAGGACACTTTATTGCTATGCAGGGGTTCTCTGGCATTCTCCCAATAGTCTTGGTAGCGGATGCAGCTCAGAATAGGGGAGGGGCACTAGTAGCCTTTCCCCAACTCTGCCGGGACCAAGTAAGGGATGACTCGGGAGCCACCGTGTAGCGGTTGGGTGGCTTGGGCAGGACCAATTTTTGAGTGCCTTCGGCGTGTGCAAAAAAGTCAAAAATCGTGGGGCTTGGATGTTTCTCTGTGTCATCCTACCGATGCCTGGGATTCAGACAAATAGCTTATATAGGGGACATGTGTCATTCGACATGTCGCCCCTGTGTGCCCCTCAAGTGTGACCGCGATGCTGCTCGAATGGATGAAGGATTGTGCGATCGGTTTTAATCGAGCAGCATCGCTGTCACGCTTTAGGGGCACGCAGGTCGCCCGATACGAATGCATGTAGGACACCGGATTGCTGTGTAGCAGCTCCCTCACCTTCCTGGAATGGTCTCGACATCGAACGAAACTTGTGAACATGGGCGGCACTGGTATCCATTCCAAACTCGTCCATTTCGTGCCCAAGTAAGGGACTTCATGGGATACACTGCATAGGAATCCTTTGTCCTGCATGAGGCTGGAAAGTATGTCGATTTTCTCTCAACGAGCATCTTACTCGGTTGCCCCATTCTCAGAGTTGGATGTCCCATAACAGACTTAGGAACAGTCCGCAAGCCACTCCAGAAATGGGGCGCACCCAGGGGGTAGGTCAGTCAAAAGCTCCCCGTCCTGCGTCCCCCTCTTGCGTAATCTTGTTGGTGTGCGAACGGATGGATTTGGATCTCGGTTCTTTCAACGCCCACCAACACAAGTCACGCTTTAGGGGTACATAGGTTCCCACCTAGGATACCTGATTGCTATGCGAGTGCTCTCTCTCACCTTCTCGGAATGGTCTCAGCACCAGATGCAGCTCAGAATATGGAAAGGCACTGGAAGCCTTTACCAACTCCGACGGGACCTAGTAAGGGATGACGCGGGAGCCCTCGTCTAGCAGTTGGGCTGGCTTGGACGACCAAATTTTGAATGCCTACGGCTTGGTTGAAAAGTCAAAAATTGGGGGTATTCTTCATTCGGCTTGCCCCCTTCTTGCATCTCAAGCGTGACCGTGATGCTATTCGAACGGATGGATTTGGCAGTCGGTTTTAATCATGCAGCGTCACGGTCATGCTTGAGGCGCACGGAGGTCGCTCGACAGGAATGCATGCAGAGCGTCGGATTGATATGTGGTGGCCCCGTAGTCGCTCCATAGTCGTCCATGTCATGTCCGAGTAAGGGATTTTGTTGGGTACTCGACATAGGGATCCTATGTCCTGCATGAAATGACAAGTGTGTCAGTTTGCTCGTCCCGAGCATCTTACACAGTTGTCCCATTCTCAGAGTTGGATGTCCCGGAACGGACCTAGGAACAGTCCGCAAGCTGCTTTACCCCCTTCCGATTTGCTCGCTCACTCCAGAACCGAAACGCCCCCGCCGTCTCACTTGAAAAACCCATCCTCACTACTGTCACAAGGACACCCGATTGCTATGTAGGGGGCTCTTCTACATTTTCTGAGGGGGTATCGACATTGGACGCATCATGGGAAAAGGGTCGGCACTGGTAGTCGGCTCTAAACTCGTCCATGTGGGGCTCCAATTGGATTGTTGGGAGCCCTCTTCTAGCTCTTGGTGTCTCTCTGAATGCCGCACTCTGGCTACGCCAGCCGATTGCAATGCGTGGTGGTTCTCTTGCATTCCCGGGACGGTGTGAAAAAGTTGAAAAGCGGTGCGATATTCTATCTGTGAAGAGTGGCATGATGATTGTCGGGGTAATTCAAGTTAGTCGTAGCTTTGGCCTTGGGCCACTAAGACGGCTGCCCGGTTTCCTACTCACAAGTCATGTCCGCCTAGTAATAGACTTGACAACATGCAATCGGTGTCATTCTCGATTGTTCCTGTAGGCAATCTTCAGAGCTTTTGGATTAGACCTATCACTTGAATTCTCCTCTCTCGAGGACGATTGTGTGCGCTTGTGCCGGTTCCTTGATGGTATTTGTGAAACAACAGTTTGGAATGAGCTCCTCCATTGTGCTCTGTAGGGTGCATTCGGAGGCTCTCGCCTTTGTATTCGGTTGGCATTCGCCATGCACGTCTGTCGTAAAGTAGTGTGACATTTTCGATGTTTGGCGGTTGTATTCGAATGATGCGTTGGTCCGAAAGTGCGCGTTACTAGCATTTGTGCCATTGGTTTTTGATCTTTGGCACATTGCATTGTTGCAATCGAACTCCGTCCCCGAGAATGTGGCGGTCCCTCTCCGAGGCAAAAGCCTGTTCATGTTGGTCTGGGGGTCATGGGCGGCTCGGAGACTCCGTTTTGGGTATGTGTAAATGTCCCTTGCAAGGCTGCGTGTTGCCATGGTCCGGCCCGCGGTAGGCATTCTATGTCCGTTGAGCTACATTTTTGGTGGATGATTTGTGCCCAAGGCCTTGCTCCAACGGGGTTTACTTATGCTAGTCGAGGCGGGATTTTTCCATGCAGGGTGCGCCACAAAAAGTGCGTAGGGGGCATATACCTGGGAAATGGGTGTCCTTGAGTGGCCTTACTCGGTCACGTGCATAGCGCATTCTCTCACGGCATGACTGTCACGAGCATGAGCAGCTTCGAGTCTCTCGGGTAAAGGGTTCCATATGGGATATTCTTCCCAGGTTCCTGTGAACCGAAGCTCCTCGTCGTCATGCTCTGGCCCATGTTGGTTGGTACTTGTTCCCTTCGGGGGGCTGCATTAGCTGCGGAGGATGTTTACCGAAGTCGTGCTTAGAGCGGAATGATTTATGTTGGCAGAGACATGCTTGTCCGTGCGGGTTGCACCACCACATGTGCGTAGGGGCTATATACCTAAGAAATGGATGCTCCTGAGCGGTCTTATAATAGAGGTGGCCACGTGCACGGTTCTGTCCGTCCAGGTAGGCACATTGGGAGCATGGGCGGTTGGGGGTCTTTCGGGTAAAGGGCTCTGTACGGGATGTTCTTCCCAGGTGCTTGTGAACCGAGGCTCTTTGCCATCGCTCTCTGGCCTGCGTGGATCTTTTATACGTAGCTCGATGTTCTCCGTTGGCACTTGGCAAGAGAACTCTAGTTGAGGAGAAATTTTGTTTGCGGTGGTCGAGATCGGCTTGTTTGTGTGCGGGTGCGTCACTCCAAGCGTGTACGGGGCATATGCTTGGGAAATGGATGTCTCTGAGTGGCCTTACAATTGAGGTGGCCGCATGCGCAATGCACTCTTTGCAGACACGCCTTTCACAAGTAGGGGCGTCTTCGAGAGTTTTGGGTAAAGGGCTCCGTATGGGATGTTCTTCTTAGGTGCCTGTGAACCAAATCTCCCTGTCGTCACTCTCCGGCCTTTGCTTAGATGATTTTTTTGTACAGGGGCATCCCACCTCTTTTGAGCTGCAAGTGGATTTTGTTCGATTGTGAGGATGCACCGATGCTTACCTTTTTGGTTTCCCATGTGGGCGGGTCCGCACGTTGCCACCTCTAGTAGGCCCACAGCGGCCCGTCCGTGGCTGGAAGCTACCTGGTCGATCCTGCCAGTAGTCATATGCTTGTCTCAAAGATTAAGCCATGCATGTCTAAGTATGAACTATTTCAGACTGTGAAACTGTAGATGGCTCATTAAATCAGTTATAGTTTCTTTGATGGTACTTTGCTACTCGGATAACCATAGTAATTCTAGAGCTAATACATGCACCAAATCCTGACTCTTGGAAGGGATGCATTTATTAGATAAAAGGCCGGTGCGGGCTCGTTCGCTACTCTGGTGATTCATGATAACTCGACGGATCACACGACCTTTGTGTCGGCGACGCTTCATTCAAATTTCTGCCCTATCAACTTTCAATGGTAGGATAGAGGCCTACCATGGTGGTGACGGGTGATGGAGAATTAGGGTTCGATTCTGGAGAGGGATCCTGATAAACGACTACCACATCCAAGGAAGGCAACAGGCGCGCAAATTACCCAATCCTAACACGGGGAGGTAGTGACAATAAATAACAATACTGGGCTCATCGAGTCTGGTAATTGGAATGAGTACAATCTAAATCCCTTAATGAGGATCCATTGGAGGGCAAGTCTGGTGCCAGTTGCCACGGTAATTCCAGCTCGAATAGTGTATATTTAAGTTGTTGCAGTTAAAAATCTCGTAGTTGGACCTTGGGTCATCATGGTCGGTCCACCTACTAGGTGTGCACTGGCCCTCACGTCCCTTCTGCCGGTAGCGCGTTCCTGGCCTTAATTGCCTAGGTCGCAGTTCCGGGGCTGTTACTTTGAAGAAATTAGAGTGCTCAAAGCAAGCCTACGCTCTCAATACATTAGCATGGAATAATGTGATAGGAGTCTGGTCCTGTTCCGTTGGCCTTTGGGATCAGAGTAATGATTAATAGGGACTATCAGGGGCATTCGTATTTCATTGTCAGATTTGAAATTCTTGGATTTATGGAAGACGAACCACTGCGAAAGCATTTTCCAAGGATGTTTTCATTAATCAAGAACGAAAGTTTGGGGCTCGAAGATGATCAGGTACCGTCCTAGTCTCAACCATAAACGATGCCGACCAGGGATTGGCGGATGTTGCTCTAAGGACTCCGCCAGCACCTTCTAAGAAATCAGAGTGTTTGGGTTCTGGGGTGAGTATGGTCGCAAGGCTAAAACTTAAAGGAATTGACGAAAGGGCACCACCAAGAGTGGAGCCTACGGCTTAATTTGACTCAACACGGGGAAACTTACCAGGTTTAGACATAGTAAGGATTGACAGATTGAGAGCTCTTTCTTGATTCTATGGGTGGTGGTGCATGGCCATTCTTAGTTGGTGGAGCGATTTGTCTGGTTAATTCTGTTAACGAACGAGACCTCAGCTTGCTAACTAGCTACGCGGAGGTTCCCCTTCGCGACCAGCTTCTTAGAGGGACTATGGCCTCCTAGGCCATGGAAGTTTGAGGAAATAATAGATCTGTGATGCCCTTAGATGTTCTGGGCTGCACGCGCGCTACACTGATACAATGAACAAGTTTTTCTCCCTGGACCGAAAGGTTCGAGAAATCTTGCCAAATTGCATCGTGATGGGGATAGACCATTGCAATTATTGATCTTCAACGAGGAATTCCTAGTAAGCGTGAGTCATCAGCTTGTGTTGACTATGTCCCTGCCCTTTGTACACACCGCCCGTCACTCCTACCGATTGAATGATCCGGTGAAGTGTTCGGATTGCGCCGACGATGGCGGTTCCTATCAGCGACATCGCGAGAAGTTCATTGAAGCTTATCATTTAGAGGAAGGAGAAGTCGTAACAAGGTTACCGTAGGTGAACTTGCAGTAGGATCATTGTCGGTTCGGGCCCTTGAATTGTGTAGAGGGAGGAGGCGAGTCTGGCATGTCAGACTCGTTCCTTTCCTGACCCTCACTCTCGACGGCGTGTGGACAGTCGAACTTCGTCTGCATGTTCTGCGTTTTCAGTTTTGAGGAGATCAAAGGCTACAGTCGGGTTGCATGTGCTATGGTGTGGCAAGACCCCCGGTCCGATTTCAATTGTAATGGGTGCATCTCAGCGATGTGCATCGCCAGGGGGTCCTACCCAGTTGCAATTGGAAGAGGCTCGAGTCTTTCCCACGTCGAAGCCGTGTGCCTGGGCTGCGTCTGCGGCACTGTGCCAGGGATCCGTCACCTCGACGACGGCAAGTCGGGACTACCACAACCCCCCATTGCATCGCCTAGGGGACAACATGTCGGTTGGTGAGTACTTTGTAGCAGACGAGTGCACTCACGAGATTCGTGGGGCAGGACCCCTTGTTTAGCCATGCGGTCCTCTCCAGGTGGCATCCACTTAAGCAATGCGGTGGGGCGGGGACACGTCTTTCCCCAACAGCCCCTTCGAGGGGAGGCATCACCTCTCGACCTCGGGGGCGTTGGCGGATCGATTGTGTCAACACCCTACACATCGGTGCGACCCGCACCAAGAAATCCAAAGATTGGAGCGCGGCTAAAATGCCTTGAGCATTTTGGTCGCCCGAAAATATGAAAATTAAAACATGACTCTCGGCAACGGATATCTCAGCTCTCGCCACGACGAAGAATGTAGCGAAATACGATACTTAGTGTGAATTGCAGAATCCCGTGAATCATCGAGTCTTAGAACGCAAGTTTCACCCAAGGCCTCGACCGAGGGCATGTCTACTTGGGCATCGCACTTCAAAATCACCCTCTCGAATGGAGGAGCAGAGATGGTCGTTCATGCCCACCAGAGGTGCGGTCGACTGAAATGAGCACGAGGTCCATCGCCTTGTCGCGACGAGCGGTGGCCTATGTGGGTTGGCGTTGGTTTGTGCGAGGCGGACGAGGCCAAGTGTTGAACTTTAGTTGGGCTGCAGCGGCCTGCCATTGTGCGGGCATGTCGAGTCCCTGTCGCGTCCCCAGGTCAGGCGTGAATACCCACTGAGTTTAAGCATATCACTAAGCAGAGGAAAAGAAACTTACCAGGATTCCCCTAGTAATGGCGAGCGAACCGGGAAGAGCCCATCATGAAAATCGGTAGCTCCACTTGCCAAATTTTAGTCTGTAGAAGCATCCTCAGCGACGGACCAATCCCAAGTTTTTGGCCTTAAGGTGCGTCTAGGCGTGCCGATCTGGGCGGAAGACATTGTCAGGTGGGGAGTTTGGTTGGGGCGGCACATCTGTTAAAAGATAACGCAGGTGTCCTAAGATGAGCTCAACGAGAACAAAAATCTCGTGTGGAACAAAAGGGTAAAAGCTCATTTGATTTTGATTTTCAGTACAAATACAAACCGTGAAAGCGTAGCCTATCGATCCTTTAGACTTTCGGAATTTGAAGATAGAGGTGTCAGAAAAGTTACCACAGGGATAACTGGCTTGTGGTAGCCAAGCGTTCATAGCGACGTTGCTTTTTGATCCTTCGATGTCGGCTCTTCCTATCATTGTGAAGCAGAATTCACCAAGTGTTGGATTGTTCACCCACCAATAGGGAACGTGAGCTGGGTTTAGACCATCGTGAGACAAGTTAGTTTTACCCTACTGATGATCCGCGCCGCGATAGTAATTCAACTTAGTACGAGAGGAACCATTGATTCACACATTTGGTCATCGCACTTGGTTGAAAAGCCAGTGGCGTGAAGCTACCGTGTGTCAGATTATGACTGAACGCCTCTAAGTCAAAATCCACGCTAGATGCGGTGCATCTCTCTCTCCGGCTGCATCGCGACCCGCAGTAGGGGTGCTCTTGCTCCCCCAGGGGCTCGTGTCATTGGCTATCTTTGATCGGCGCAACATCATGGTCGAAGCAACCTTGGATAACACTTTCAAGCAGTCAGTGAGAAGAATCTTTTGCAGACGACTTAAATAAGCGACGGGGTATTGTAAGTGGCAGAGTGGCCTTGCTGCCACGATCCATTGAGATTCAACCCTCTGTCACCCCGATTTGTAACACCTTTGGCTCTGTTGTAGGTGGGGTTTGTCGACACCGCCCCCCCCGCGAGATATTTTCCTAAGTGATAACCAGTGGTGGGGTTCTATTGTGCGCCCCATTGGGCTGCATTATTCTAACAAGTCCTTGTGGGTGGTTGGATTTCTGGAATTCTTTGCCTTGGTTGCGTTTCCATCCCCCAAGTCTGGTCTGAAGTGCGGTTGGGATTTCCCTCCACCAAGTCCAAGTCCAAAGTGGGGTTCTCGATGCCTTGGTGGGGTTGAGGCTGGGATTTCCCTTCACCAAGTCCAAAGTGGGGTTCCCGATGCCTTGGTGGGGTTGGGGTTGGGATTTCCCTCCACCAAGTCCAAGTCCAAAGTGGGGTTCTCGATGCCTTGGTGGGGTTGGGACTGGGATTTCCCTTCACCAAGTCCAAAGTGGGGTTCCCAATGCCTTGGTGGGGTTGGGGTTGGGATTTCCCTCCATCAAGTCCAAGTCCAAAGTGGGGTTCTCAATGCCTTGGTGGGGTTGGGGTTGGGATTTCCCTTCACCATGTCCAAAGTGGGGTTCCTGATGCCTTGGTGGGGTTGGGGTTGGGATTTCCCTTCACCAAGTCCAAAGTGGGGTTCCCGATGCCTTGGTGGGGTTGGGGTTGTGATTTCCCTTCACCAAGTCCAAAGTGGGGTTCCCGATGCGTTGGTGGGGTTGGGGTTGGGATTTCCCTCCACCAAGTCCAAGTCAAAAGTGGGGTTCTCGATGCCTTGGTGGGGTTGGGGTTGGGATTTCCCTTCACCAAGTCCAAGTCCAAAGTGGGGTTGGGATTTCCCTTCACCAAGTCCAAAGTGGGGTTCCCGATGCCTTGGTGGGGTTGGGGTTAGGATTTCACCATGTTCAAAGTGGGGTTCTGGGTACCTACGTGGGGTGGGGGTTTCCCTTCACCAAGGCCGAAGTGGGGTTCCAGATGCCTACGTGGGGTTGGGGCTTACCCTTTTCCAAGTCCGATCCAGAGTGGGGTTTGGGGTTTACCCTTTGCCAAGTTCTCGATGCCTTGGTGGGGTTGGGGTCGGGATTTCCCTTCACAAAGTCCATAGTGGGGTTGGGGTTTCCCTTCACCAAGTCCAAAGTGGGGTTCTTGATGCCTTGGTGGGGTTGGGGTTTTCCTTTCACCATGTCTGAAGTGGGGTTTTGGGTACCTACGCGGGGTTCCCGGTACCTGAGTGGGGTTGGGGCTTACCCTTTTCCAAGTTTGATCCGAAGTGGGGTTGGGGTCTCCCTTCCCCAAGTTCAGTCCAAAGCGCCTAAGTGGGGTGTTTGGGGTCTCCCTTCCCCAAGTTCAGTCCAAAGCGCCTAAGTGGGGTTTGGGGTTTCCCTTCCCCAAGTTCAGTCCAAAGGGAGGTCCCATGTAACAGGAGCACCAAGGGTGACTTGGACATGACCCGAACCTTGGCTTCAGAGTTCCAGTTCCAGTGTCCAAGGGGAGCACCAGGGGCGACTTTGACATGCACCGGATCTTGGCTTCGGAGTTTCAATTCCGATGACCAATGGGAGCACTAGGGGCAGCCTACGGGGCCAGGAGGACTTGGACATGCACTGGATCTTGGCATCGGTGTTCCAATTCCACTTCTAGCATCCAAGGGGAGCATCGGGACAACTTGGGCGACTTGAACAACCTGCGCGAATTGGACGACTTGGACATGCATTGGATCTTGGCTTCGGAGTTCCAGTTCCAGTTCCAGTGTCCAAGGGGAGCACCAGGGGCGACTTGGAAAAGCACCGGATCTTGGCTTCGAAGTTCTGATGTCCAAGGGGAGCACCATGCGCAACTTGGATGACTTGGACATGCACTAGATCTTGGCTTTCGGGGCTCTGAAAATGGGTCCCAGATACCGGCTCCGATAACGGGTCCTAAAAATCAGCTTCGAGAATCGATCCCAAACATCGGCTCTGAAAATGGGTCCCAAAAATAGGTAGAATCAGGCTCCAAAAGTGGGTCCCAAAAGAGTCTCCAAAAATAGGTCCCAAAATCAGCCCCCGAGATCGGCTCCAAAATGGGTCCCAAAATTGGGCTCCAAAAGTGGGCCCGAAAATCAAGCCCCAATAAGTGGGACTGAATCGAGTCCAGAAAAATAAACTCCAAAAATAGGTCCCAAAAATCGGCCCTGAAAATCAGGCTCCGAAAATGGGGCCCAAAAACCGGCCCTGAAAATCAGGCTCCAAAAGTTTGGATCCAAAACTCGTAAATCGGGGGGCTTGATCATATTTCGGCGTCATCCTACCGATTTCTGGGAATTTGAAAAATAGCCTATATAGGGGGGTGGTGTCATTCGAGAGGCTGCCCACGGAGTCCCATTCCGACAGTCCCATCCCATCCCCACCCCGGAACTTGGCGACTTGGACATGCACTGGATCTTGGGTTCGATGACTTGGACATGCGCTGGACTTGGGCGACTTAGGAACTAGGGGTCTTGAAAGTGGGCTCCAAAAGATGCATTCTAAAAATGTGTCCCAAAAATGGGTCACTTGACCAAACACTAAAAAAGGGTGCAACACCAGGACTTCCCAGGAGGTCACCCATCCCAGTACTACTCCGGCCCAAGCGCGCTTAACTGCGGAGTTCTGATGGGATCCGGTGCACTAACGCTGGTATGATCGCACCCATCAAGGACTTGTCACCACACTGTCTTAAGGAACACACTAACAACGCAGTCACCTTTCGTGCGATCTCGTCCTGCACATCTTGTCTCGTCCGGGGGTCCTGTCTCGGGTTTTGGGTTTCCCTTCCCCAAGACCGATCTGATGTGGGGTATACGGGGTGCATGTTCCTGGAGGGGGCTTCCCAGCGGTTGTCCAGTTCCAGCGGGGCGTACCAGTTCCTAGGTTCACAGGGCGTTCGAGTGCCGCATCGGAGCCCCGTCCCAGTAGTCTTGTACAGCAGGTCCCTGAGTCAAGTCCCATTGGCAGGCCCTAGGCTCGTGGCCGGGCCACCTTTAGAGAATAGGGGTCCAAAAAATGGGTCATTCGATAAAACATTGGAAAAGGGTGCAACATCGGCACCTCCCGGGAGGTCACCCA
>VDFB02000017.1:565123589-565151836 GCA_007258455.2 Sequoia sempervirens
CGGAGCCGATTTTTCGGACCCATTTTCAGCGCCGATCTTTGGGACCCATTTTTAGAGTCAATTTTTGGGACCCAATTTTGGTGCCAATTTTTGGGACCCATTTTCCGAGCCATTTTTTGGGACCCATTTTCCGAGCCATTTTTTGGACCCCGATTTTCATTCCCGATTCAATCCCGCTTTTCCGCACCCCTGCGAGTTCCTACACCGCTCGCACCCGTTTTTGGGACCCATTTTTAGAGCCGATTTTTTGAGCACTTTTTCTGGGACTCGATCCAGTCCGAGCTTTCGGGGCTCGATCTTCGGAGCCGAGTTTGGGGACCCAATTTCGGAGCCCGATTCTCGGAGCCGATTTTTGGGACCCGTTTTTGGAGCCAATTTTTGGGGCCCATTTTAGGAGCCGATCTTTGGGGACCCATTTTCAGAGCCAGTTTTTGGGACCCAGTTTTGGAGCTGAGTTTTGGGACCCATTTTCCGAGCCGATTTTTGGGACCTGATTCAATCCCACTTTTCTGCACCCCTGCGAGTTCCTGCACTACTGCGAGATCTTGCAACACTCGCACCCAGTTTTGGGGCTGATTTTCGGGACCCGGTTTTCAGAGCCGACTGTTTGGACCCGATTCAATCCCACTTTTCCGCACCCTTGCGAGTTCCTGCACCGTTCGCACCCATTTTCGGACCCGATTTTTGGGTCCCGATTCAATCCCACTTTTACGTACCCCTGCGAGTTCCTGCACCGATCGCACCGCTGCGAGCTCCTGCAACACTAGCACCCATTTCTGCACCCGTGCGAGTTAAGCACACTCAGGCCAGAGTAATAGTGGGATGGGTGACCTCCCAAGAAGTCTCGGTGTTGCACCATTTTCTAGTGTTTTATCGGATGACCCGTTTTTGGAACTGATTTTCGGGACCCACTTTTTGAGTTGGATTTTCTGAGCTGATTTTCGAAACCCACTTTTGGAGCTCGATTTTCGAAGCTGATTTTTGGGACCCATTTTCGGAGCCAATCTTTGGGACCCATTTTCAGTGCTGATTTTTGGGACCTATTTTTGGAGACTCTTTTTTTGGGCTCCATCCAGTACCACCTTCCGAGGCTCAATTTTTGGAGCCGAGTTTCAAGACCCACTTTTGGAGCCCAATTCTCGAAGCCAATTTTTGGGACCCATTTTCAGAGCCAATTTTTGGAGCCCATTTTCGGAGCCGATCTTTGGGACCCATTTTCAGAGCCGATCTTTGGGACTTATATTTGGAGCCCTTTTTCTGGGACTCAATCCATCCCACCTTTTGGGGCTCGATTTTTGGAGCCGAGTTTTGAGACTCGATTTCGGAGCCGATTTTTGGGACCCGTTTTCTGAGCTGACTTTTGGGATCCATTTTCGGAGCCAATTTTCAGGACCCATTTTCAGAGCCTATCTTTGCGGACCCATTTTCAACGCCAATTTTTGGGACCCAGTTTTGGAGCCGATTTTTGGGACCCATTTTCCAAGCTGACTTTTGGACCCTGACTTTTAGAGCCAACTTTTGGGACCCGATTCAATCCCACTTTTTCGCACCCCTGCGAGTTCCTGCAACACTCGCACTCGGTTTTGGGGGCGATTTTCGGGACCCGATTCAACCTCACTTTTCCGCAACGCTGTGAGTTTCTGCAACACTCGTGCCCAGTTTTGGGACCCATTTTTTGACCTGATTATTGGGACCCGATTCAGTCCCATGTTTTTGCACCGCTCACACCCATTTCCGCACCGCTGCGAGCTCCTGCAACACTCGCACCCATTTCCGCACCCGTGCGAATTAAGCGCGCTTGGGCCGGAGTAGTACTGGGATGGGTGACCTCCCGGAAAGTGCCGGTGTTGCACCCTTTTCCAGTGTTTTTTCGAATGACCCATTTTTTGTACCCCTATTCTCTAAAGGTGGCCCGGCCAAGAGCCTAGGGTCCGGCAATGGGACTCGACTCAGGGACCTGCTGTACAACACTAGTGGGATGGGGCTCCGATGCGGCACTGGAACGCCCCTGCATTGGACGTCCTATCCACCTTGGAACTTGTACGCCCCGCTAGAACTGGACAACCGCTGGAAAGCCCCCTCCAGGAACATGCACCCCCGTATACCCCACATCCGATTGGTCTTAGGGAAGGGAAACCCCAAACTCGGGACAGGACAAGATGGACGGGATGAGATCGCACGAAAGGTGACTGCGTTATTAGTGTGTGCCCCAAGACAGTGTGGTGACAAGTCCTTGATGGGTGCAATCATACCAGCGTTAGTGCACCGGATCCCATAAGAACTCTGTAGTTAAGCGCGCTTGGTCCGAAGTAGTACTGGGATGGGTGACCTCCCAGGAAGTCCCGGTGTTGCACCCTTTTTTAGTGTTTGGTTGAGTGACCCATTTTTGGGACACATTTTTAGAATGCATCTTTTGGAGCCCACTTTTGAGACCCCTAGTCCCTAAGTTGCCCAAGTCTAGCGCATGTCCAAGTCGTCGAACCCAAGATCCAGTGCATGTCCAAGTCGCCAAGTATCGGGGTGGGGATGGGACGGGACAGTCAGAATGGGACTCCGTGGGCGGCCTCTCGAATGAAACCACCCCCCTATATAGGCTATTTGTCCGATTCCTAGAAATCGGTAGGATGACGCCGAAATATGATCAAGCCCCCCGAATTACGAGTTTTGGATCCAAACTTTTGGAACCCGATTTTTGGGGCCGGGTTTTGGGCCCCATTTTCGAAGCCCGATTTTTGAGGCCGATTTTTGGGACCTGTTTTTGGAGCTTGTTTTTTTAGACTTGATCCAGTCCAACTTATTGGGGCTTGATTTTCGGAGCCGAGTTTCGGGGCCCACTTTTGGAGCCCGATTTTTGGGACCCATTTTCGGAGCCGATCTCTGGAGCTGATTTTTGGGACCTATTTTTGGAGACTCTTTTCGGGCTCAATTTTCGGGACCCACTTTTGGAGCCCGATTCTCGGACCTAATTTTTGGGCCCCATTTTCGGATCCGATTTTTGGAGCCTAATTTTCATAGCCAATTTTTGGGACCCATTTTCAGAGCCAATGTTTGGGACTGATTCTCGAAGCCGGTTTTTAGGACCCATTATCGGAGCCAATCTCTGGGACCCATTTTCAGAGCCCCGAAAGCCAAGATCCAATGCATGTCCAAGTCATCCAAGTCGTGCATGGTGCTCCCCTTGGACACCGAAACTTCGAAGCCAAGATCCGGTGCATGTCCAAGTCACCCCTGGTGCTCCCCTTGGACACTGGAACTAGAACTGGAACTCCGAAGCCAAGATCCAATGCATGTCCAAGTCATCCAATTCGCGTAGGTCGTTCAAGTCGCCCAAGTTGGCTCGGTGCTCCCCTTGGATGCCTGAACTATAATTGGAACTTCGATGCCAAGATCCAGTGCATGTCCAAGTCCTCCTTGCCCCATAGGCCACCCCTGGTGCTCCCATTGGTCACCGGAACTGAAACTCTGAAGCCAAGATCCGGTGCATGTCCTAGTCGCCCCTGGTGCTTCCCTTGGACAATGGAACAGGAACTCCCAAGCCAAGATCCAGTGCATGTCCAAGTCACCCCTGGTGCTCCCCTTGGACACTGGAACTGGAACTTTGAAGCCAAGGTTCGGGTCATGTCCAAGTCGCCCTTGGTGCTCCCGTTACATGGGACCTCACTTTGGACCGAACTTGGGGAAGGGAAACCCCAAACCCCACTTAGGCACTTTGGACTTAACTTGGGGAAGGGAGACCCCAAACACCCCACTTAGGCGCTTTGGAATGAACTTGGGGAAGGGAGACCCCAACCCCACTTCGGATCAAACTTGGAAAAGGGTAAGCCCCAACCCCACACAGGCACCGGGAACCCCGCATAGGTACCCAAAACCCCACTTCGGACATGGTGAAAGGAAAACCCCAACCCCACCAAGGCATCGAGAACCCCACTTTGGACTTGCTGAAGGGAAACCCTAACCCCACTATGGACTTGGTGAAGGGAAATCCTGACCCCAACCCCACCAAGGCATCGAGAACTTGGCAAAGGGTAAACCCCAAACCCCACTACGGATTGGACTTGTAAAAGGGTAAGCCCCAACCCCACGCAGGCACCGGGAACCCCACTTTGGCCTTGGTGAAGGGAAACCCCCACCCCACGTAGGTACCCAAAACCCCACTTCGGACATGGTGAAATCCCAACCCCAACCCCACCAAGGCATCAGGAACCCCACCCCCAACCCCAACCCCACCAAGGCATCAGGAACCCCACTTTTGACTTGGTGAAGGGAAATCCCAACCCCAACCCCACCAAGGCATCGAGAACCCCACTTTGACTTGGTGAAGGGAAATCCCAACCACAACCCCACCAAGGCATCGGGAAACCCACTTTGGACTTGGTGAAGGGAAATCCCAACCCCAACCCCAACCCCACCAAGGCATCGAGAACCCCACTTTGGACTTGGACTTGGTGGAAATCCCAACCCCAACCCCACCAAGGCATCGGGAACCCCACTTTGGACTTGGTGAAGGGAAATCCCAACCCCAACCCCACCAAGGCATTGGGAACCCCACTTTCGACTTGGTGAAGGGAAATCCCAACCCCAACCCCACCAAGGCATTGGGAACCACACTTTGGACTTGGTGAAGGGAAATCCCCACCCCAACCCCACCAAGGCATCAAGAAACCCACTTTGGACTTGGTGAAGGGAAATCCCAACCCCAACCCCACCAAGGCATCGAGAACCCCACTTTGGACTTGGACTTGGTGGAGGGAAATCCAACCCCAACCCCACCAGGGCATCGGGAACCCCACTTTGGACTTGGTGAAGGAAATCCCAACCCCAACCCCACTGAGGCATTGGGAACCCCACTTTGGACTTGGTGAAGGGAAATCCCAACCCCAACCCCACCAAGGCATCGGGAACCCCACTTTGGACTTGGTGAAGGGAAATCCCAACCCCAACCCCACCAAGGCATCGAGAACCCCACTTTGGACTTGGACTTGGTGGAGGGAAATCCCAACCCCAACCCCACCAAGGCATCGGGAACCCCCACTTTGGACTTGGTGAAGGGAAATCCCAACCCCAACCCCACCAAGGCATCGGGTACCCCACTCTGGACTTGGTGAAGGGAGATCCCAACCCCAACCCCACCAAGGCATCGGGAACCCCACTTTGGACTTGGTGAAGGGAAATCCTAGCCCCAACCCCACCAAGGCATCGAGAACCCCACTTTGGACTTGGACTTGGTGGAGGGAAATCCCAACCCCACTTCGGACCAGACTTGGGGGATGGAAACGCAACCAAGGCAAACCATTCCAGAAATCCAACCACCCATAAGGACTTGTTAGAATAATGCAGCCCAATGGGGCGCACACCAAAACCCCACCACCAGTTATCACTTAGGCAAATATCTTGCAGGGGGGGCGGTGTCGACAAACCCCACCTACAACAGAGCCAAAGGTGTTACGAATCAGGGCAATAGAGGGCTGAATCTCAGTGGATCATGGCAGCAAGGCCACTCTGCCATTTACAATACCCCGTCACTTATTTAAGTCATCTGCAAAAGATTCTTCTCGCCGATCGCTTGAAAATTTTTATCCAAGGTTGCTCTGACCATGCTGTTGCGCCGATCGAAGATAGCCAATGAGATGAGCCCCTGGGGGTGCAAGAGCACCCCTACTGCTTGTCACAATGTAGCCAGAGAGAGAGATGCACCGCATCTAGCGTGGATTCTGACTTAGAGGCGTTCAGTCATAATCCGACACACGGTAGCTTCGCGCCACTAGCTTTTCAACCAAGCACGATGACCAAATGTGTGAATCAACAGTTCCTCTCATACTAAGTTGAATTACTATCGCGGTGCGGATCATCAATAGGGTAAAATTAACCTGTCTCATGATGGTCTAAATCCAGCTCATGTTCCCTATTGGTGGGTGAACAATCCAACACTTGGTGAATTCTGCTTCACAATGATAGGAAGAGCCGAAATCAAAGGATCAAAAAGCAACGTCGCTATGAACGCTTGGCTGCCACAAGCCAGTTATCCCTGTGGTAACTTTTCTGACACCTCTAGCTTCAAATTCTGAAAGTCTAAAGGATCGATAGGCCATGCTTTCACGGTTTGAATTTGTACTGAAAATCAAAATCAAATGAGCTTTTACCCTTTTGTTCCACATGAGATTTATGTTCTCATTGAGCTCATCTTAGGACACCTGAGTTATCTTTTAACAGATGTGCCGCCCCAGCCAAACTCCCCACCTGACAATGTCTTCCACCTGGATCGGCGCGCCTAGACGCACCTTAAGGCCAAAAATAGGGGCATTGCCCCATCTCCGCCTCACAGAATAAGTAAAATAATGTTAAAAGTAGTGGTATTTCACTTGCACTGAAACGGGTCCCACTTATTCTACACCTCTCAAGTCATTTCACAAAGTCGGACTAGAGTCAAGCTCAACAGGGTCTTCTTTCCCCGCTGATTCCGAGAAGCCTGTTCCCTTGGCTGTTGTTTCGCTAGATAGTAGATAGGGATAGTGGGAATCTCGTTAATCCATTCATGCGTGTCACTAATTAATTGACGAGGCATTTGGATACCTTAAGAGAGTCATAGTTACTCCCGCCGTTTACCTGTGCTTGGTTGAATTTCTTCACTTTGACATTCAGAGCACTGGGTAGAAATCACATTGCGTTAGCATCCGGAGGGACCATCGTAATGCTTTGTTTTAATTAAACAGTTAGATTCCCCTTGTCCGTACCAGTTCTGAGTCAGCTGTTCGCCACCTAGGGAAAGCCCCCGTGAAGAAGCGTCCTGCGTCCGTTGCCCGATCGACACGCAACGGCCCGCCCTCGCCACGGTAGCAACTCGGGTAGGCCGCCAACAGCCCACGGGTTTGGGGCGCAGACGCCTAGGCCCAACCCTCAGAGCCAATCCTTTTCCTGAAGCTACGGATCCATTTTTCCTACTTCCCTTACCTAGATTATTCTATTGACCAGAGGCTATTCACCTTGGAGACCTGATACGGTTATGAGTATGACCGGGTGTGAACGGTACTGGGTCCTCCAGATTTTCAAGGGCCGCCGAAGGCGTACCGGACACTGCGAGACATGCAGTGCTCTTCCAGCCGCTAGACCCTATCTCCAGTTGAACCGATTTCAAGGTGGGCAGGCTGTTATAAAGAAAAGATAACTCTTCCCGGGGCCCCCGCTGATGTCTTCGGATTTCCTAACGTTGTTGTTTGCCACCACGTCCCAGTTCGGGAATATTAACCCGATTCCCTTTTGATGATCGCGCAAAGTGCGCCCTTGAAACAGGGCTTCCCCCTCTCTTAGGATCGACTAACCCATGTCCAAGTGCTATTGACATGGAACCTTTCCCCACTTCAGTCTTCAAAGTTCTCATTTGAATATTTGCTACTACCACCAAGATCTACACCAGGGACCGGTCCACCCAGGCTCACGCCCAAGGTTTCGCAACAACCCCTGCATCCTCCTACTCATCGAAGCTTGGCACTTGCCCCGACAGCCGAGTATAGGTTGCGTGCTTCAGCGCCATCCATTTTTGGGGCTAGTTGATTCGGCAGGCAAGTTGTTACACACTCCTTTGCGGATTTCGACTTCCATGACCACTGTCCTGCTGTCTTAATCAACCAACACCCTTTGTGGGATCTGGGTTAGTGCACAATTTGGCACCGTAACTTAGCTTTTGGTTCATCCCGCATCGCCAGTTCTGCTTACCAAAAATGGCCCACTTGGAGCTCGCGATTCCGTGGCGCGGCTCAACGGAGCAGCCGCGTCGCCTTACCTATTTAAAGTTTGAGAATAGGTCAAGGGCATTACGCCCCTGATGCCTCTAATCATTTGCTTTACCCAATAAAACTCACACATGAGCTCCAGTTATCCTGAAGGAAACTTTGGAGGAAACCAGCTACTAGATGGTTCGATTAGTCTTTCGCCCCTATACCCAAGTCAGACGAACGATTTGCACGTCAATATCATTGCGCACCTCCACCAGAGTTTCCTCTGGCTTCACCCTACTTAGGCATAGTTCACCATCTTTTGGGTCCAAACAGGTGTGCTCGCAATCGAACCCTTCACAGAAGATCAGGGTCAGTCGGCGGTGCACCCCGCAAGAGGGGATCCCCCCAGTCAGCTTCCTTGTGCCTCGCAGGTTTCCCAACCTGCTGACTCGCACACATGTTAGACTCCTTGGTCCGTGTTAGACTCCATAGGTGCATGCTTCACTCCTCGACCACCAGGATGGAGGTACAGTGCGACCTACAAGGTCACGCTTGTGCCACCGCAACGGCCCGGGCTGGCACGCCCCCCGAGCCGAGCGGCGGGCCAGCTCACGCCGTTTCGCATCCGACCGGGGCGCATCATCGGCCTCCATCCGCTTCCCTCTCGGCAATTTCAAGCACTCTTTAACTCTCTTTTCAAAGTCCTTTTCATCTTTCCCTCGCGGTACTTGTTCGCTATCGGTCTCTCGCCCGTATTTAGCCTTGCACGGAATTTACCACCCAATTAGGGTTGCATTCCCAAACAACCTGACTCGCTGACAACGCCTCGTGGTGCGGCAGGGTTTGGGCCCGACGGGGCTCTCACCCTCTCCGGTGCCCCCTTCCAGGGGACTTGGGCCCAGTCCGTCGCTAAGGATGCTTCTACAAACTACAATTCGGCAGGCGGAGCCATTGATTTTCATGCTGGGCTCTTCGCGGTTCACTCGCCGTTACTTGGGGAATCCTTGTAAGTTTCTTTTCCTCCGCTTAGTGATATGCTTAAACTCAGTGGGTATTCACGCCTGACCTAGGGATGCTACAGGAACCCGACATGCTCACACAATGGCAGGCCGCTGCAGCCCAGCTAAAGTTCAACACTTGGCCTCGTCCACCCCGCGCAAACCAATGCCGACCCACATAGGCCACCACTCGTCATGACAAGGTGACAGACCTCGTGCTCATTTCAGCCAACCGCACCTCTAGTGGGCATGGACGACCATCTCCGCTCCTCTGTTCGAGAAGGAGATTTTGAAGTGCGATGCCCAAGCAGACGTGCCCTCAGCTGAAGCCTCGAGCGCAACTTGCGTTCAAAGGCTCGATGATTCACGGGATTTTGCAATTCACACTAAGTATCACATTTTTCTACATTCTTGATCGTGGCAAGAGTCGAGATATCCGTTGCCAAGAGTTGTGTTTTAATTTTCATATTTTTCGGCAACCAAAATGCTCAAGGCATTTGAGCCGTGCTCCAATCTTTGGATTTCTTGGTGCGGGTCGCACCGATGTGTAGGGTGTTGACACAATCGATCTGCCAACATCCCCAAGGTCGAGAGGCGATGCCTCCCCTCAAAGGGGCCATTGGGGAAAGACATGTCCCCACCCCATCGCATCGCTTAAGTGGATGCCGCCTGGAGAGGACCGCGCGGCTAAACGAGGGGTCCTGCCCCGCAAATCTCGCGAGTGCACTCGTTCGCTGCAAAGTACTCTAACCGACATGTTGTCCCCTAGGCGATGCAACAGAGGGTTGCGGCAGTCCCGACTTGCCGTCGTCGAGGCGACGGATCCCTGGCACAGTGCCGTGCACGTAGCCTAGGCACGCGGCTTCGGCGTGGGAAAGACTCGAGCCTCTTTTGATTGCAACGGGGCAGGACCACCCAGCGATGCACATCACTGAGATGCACCCATTACAATTGAAATCGGACCCGGGGTCTTGCCACACCGTAGCACATGCACCCCAACTATGGCCTTTGATCTCCTCGAAACTGACAACGTAGAACATGCAGACGAAGTTCGACTATCCACACGCCGTCGAGAGCGAGGGTCGGGAAAGGAACGAGTCCGACGTGCCAGACTCGCCTCCTCCCCCTACACGATTCAAGGGCCCAAACCGACAATGATCCTACTGCAAGTTCACCTACGGTAACCTTATTATGACTTCTCCTTCCTCTAAATGATAAGGTTCAATGAACTTCTCGCGATGTCGCCGACAAGAACCGCCATTGTCGGCGCGATCCGAACACTTCACCAGATCATTCAATTGGTAGGAGCGATGGGCGGTGTGTACAAAGGGCAGGGACGTAGTCAACGCGAGCTGATGACTCGCGCTTACTAGGAATTCCTCATTGAAGATCAATAATTGCAATGGTCTATCCCCATCATGATGCAATTTGGCAAGATTTCCTGAACCT
This sequence comes from Sequoia sempervirens, assembly GCA_007258455.2. Classification (NCBI taxonomy): domain Eukaryota; kingdom Viridiplantae; phylum Streptophyta; class Pinopsida; order Cupressales; family Cupressaceae; genus Sequoia; species Sequoia sempervirens. The sequence continues at coordinate 565,133,749 of VDFB02000017.1, forward strand.
TTCGGTCCAGGGAGAAAAACTCATTGGTTGCATCAGTGTAGCGCGCGAGCGGCCTAGAACATCTAAGGGCATCACAGACCTGTTATTGCCTCAAACTTCCATGGCCTAGGAGGCCATAGTCCCTCTAAGAAGCTGGTCATGAAGGGGAACCTCTGCGTAGCTAGTTAGCAGGCTGAGGTCTCGTTCGTTAACAAAATTAACCAAACAAATCGCTCCACCAACTAAGAACGGCCATGCACCACCACCCATAGAATCAAGAAAGAGCTCTCAATCTATTAATCCTTACTATGTCTGGACCTGGTAAGTTTCCCCGTGTTGAGTCAAATTAAGCCACAGGCTCCACTCCTGGTGGTGCCCTTCTGTCAATTCCTTTAAGTTTCAACCTTGCAACCATACTCCCCCAGGAACCCAAGCAGGGGGCAAGCCGAATGAAGAATGCCCCCAATTTTTGACTTTTCACCCAAGCCGCGGGCATTTGAAATTTGGTCATCCAAGCCAGCCCAATTGCTAGACAAGGGCTCCCGCGTCATCCCTTACTAGGTCCCGTCGGAGTTGGTAAAGGCTACTAGTGCCTTTCCATATTCCTAGATGCATCTGGTGCCGAGACCATTCTGAGAAGGTGACAGAGAGCACTCGCATAGCAATCAGGTGTCCTGGGCGAGAACCTGTGTACCCCTAAAGCGTGACTCGTGTTGGTGGGTGTTGAAAGAACCAGGATCCAAATCCATCCGTTCACACACCAACAAGATTACACAAGAGGGGGACGCAGGACGGGGAGCTTTCGACTGACTTACCCCCTGGGTGCGCCCCATTTCTGGAGCGGCTTGCAGACTTTTCCTAAGTCCGTTATGGGACATCCAACTCCGAGAATGGGGCAACTGAGTAAGATGCTCGTTGAGAGAAAATCGACATACTTGCTGGCCTCATGCAGGTTAAAGGATTCCTATGCAGTGTATCCCACGAAGTCCCTTACTTGGGCACGACATGGACGAGTTTGGAACGGCTACCAGTGTCGCCCGTGTTCACGAGTTTTGTCCGATGCCGAGACCGTTCTAGGAAGGCGAGGGAGTCGCTGCATAGCAATCCAGTGTCCTGCATGCATTCGTATCGGGCGACTTGTGTGCCAAGCGTGACCGCGATGCTGCTCAATTAAAACTAAGCACACAATCCTTCATCCGTTCGAGCAGCATCGTGGTCACGCTTGAGGGGCACGCAGGGGCGACATGGCGAATGACACATGTCCCCTATATAAGCTATTTGTCTGAATCCCAGGCATCGGTAGGATGACATCGAGAAACGTCCAAGCCCCCTGATTTTTGACTTTTTCACACACGCCGAAGGCACTCAAAAATTGGTTCCGCCCAAGCCACCCAACCGCTACACGGCGGCTCCCGAGTCATCCCTTACTTGGTCCTAGAAGGGTTGGGGAAAGGCTACCAGTGCTCGTCCCCTATTCAGAGTTGCATCCACTACCGAGACCGTTGGGAGAATGCCAAAGAGCCCCCGCATAGCAATAAAGTGTCCTGGGTGGGGACATGCACGGACTGTTCCTAAGTCTATTACGGGACATCCAACTCTAAGAATGGGGCTACCGAGTAAGATGCTCGTTGAGAGAAAATCGACATACTTGCTGGCCTCATGCAGTACAAAGGATTCCTATGCAGTGTATCCCACGAAGTCCCTTACTTGGGCACGAAATGGACGAGTTTGGAACGGCTACCAGTGCCACCCGTGTTCGCGAGTTTCGTCCGATGCCGATACCATTCTAGGCAGGCGAGGGAGCCGCTGCACAGCAATCCGGTGTACTACATGCATTCGTATCAGGTGACCTGCGTGCCCCTCAAGCGTGACCGCGATGCTTCTCAATTGAAACTGACCACACAATCCTTCATCTGTTTGAGCAGCATTGTGGTCACGCTTGAGGGGCACGCAGGGGCGACATGCAGAATGACAAATGTCCCCTATATAAGCTATTTTTCTGAATCTCAGGCATCAGTAGGATGACACCGAGAAATGTCCAAGCCCCCTGATTTATGACTTTTTCGCACATGCCGAAGGCACTCAAAAATTGGTCCCACCCAATCCACCCAACCGCTACACGACGGCTCCCGAGTCATCCCTTACTTGGTCCTGGCAAAGTTAGGGAAAGGCTACCAGTGCCCCTCCCCTATTCCGAGCTGCATCCACTACCGAGACCATTGGGAGAATGCCAGAGAGCACCCGCATAGCAATAAAGTGTCCTAGGTGGGGACCTGCATGGACTGTTTCTAAGTCCGTTACGGGACATCCAACTCAGAGAATGTGGCAAGCGAGTAAGATGCTTGTTAAAGAAAATCGACATACTTGCCGGCCTCATGCAGTACAAAGGATTCCTATGTAGTGTATCCCACGAAGTCCCTTACTTGGGCATGACATGGACGAGTTTGGAATGGCTACCAGTGTCGCCCGTGTTGGCGAGTTTCGTCCGATGCCGAGACCGTTCTAGGAAGGCGAGGGAGCCGCTGCACAGCAATCCAGTGTACTACATGCATTCGTATCGGGTGACCTGCATGCCCCTCAAGCATGACCGCGATGCTGCTCGATTGAAACTGAGCACACAATCCTTCATCTGTTCGAGCAGCATCGTATCACGCTTGAGGGGCATGCAGGGGTGACATGCCAAATGACACATGTCCCTTATATCAGCTATTTGTCTGAATCCCAGGCATCGGTAGGATGACACCGAGAAACGTCCAAGCCCCCCGATTTCTGACTTTTTCGCAAACGCCAAAGGCACTCAAAAATTGGTCCCGCCCAAGCAACCCAACCACTACACGGCGGCTCCCTAGTCATCCCTTACTTGGTCCCGGCAAAGTTGGGGAAAGGCTACCATTGCCCCTCCCCTATTCCGAGCTGCATCCACTACCGAGACCATTGGGAGAATGCCAGAGAGCACCCGCATAGCAATAAAGTGTCCTAGGTGGGGACCTGCACGGACTGTTCCTAAGTTTGTTGCGGGACATCCAACTCTGAGAATGTGGCAACTGAGTAAGATGCTCGTTGAGAGCAAATCGACATACTTGTCGGCCTCATGCAGTAAAAAGGATTCCTATGCAGTGTATCCCACAAAGTCCCTTACTTGGGCACGACATGGATGAGTTTGGAATGGCTACCAGTGCCTCCCATATTCGTGAGTTTTGTCTGATGCCGAGACCGTTCTAGGAAGGCGAGGGAGCCACTGCACAGCAATCCGGTGGTCTACATGCATTCGTATCGGGTGACCTACATGCCCCTCAAGCGTGACCGCGATGCTGCTCGATTAAACCGACCGCACAATCCTTCATCCGTTCGAGCAGCATCGCCTTCATGCTTAAGGGACACACAGGGGGGGCATGCCGAATGACACATGTCCCCTATATAGGCTATTTTTCTGAATCCTAGGCATCGGTAGGATGACACCAAGAAATTTCCAAGGCCCCCGATTTCAGACTTTTTCGCACACGCCATAGGCACTCGAAAATTGGTCCCGCCCAAGCCACCCAACCGCTACACAGCAACTCCCAAGTCATCCCTTACTTGGTCCCAGCAGAGTTGGGGAAAGGCTACCAGTGCCCCTCCCCTATTCTGAGCTGCATCCGCTACCGAGACCATTGGGAGAATACCAGAGAACCCCCGCATAGCAATAAAGTGTCCTTGGTGGGGACCTGCACGGACTGTTCCTAAGTCCGTTACGGGACATCCAACTCTAAGAATAGGGCAACCGAGTAAGATGCTCGTTGAGAGAAAATCGACAAACTTGTCAGCCTCATGCAGTACAAAGGATTCCTGTGCAATGTATCCCACGAAGTCCCTTACTTTGGCACGACATGGACGAGTTTGGAACGGCTGCCAGTGCTGCCCGTGTTCATGATTTTCGTACGATGCCAAGACCTTTCTAGGAAGGTGAGGGAGCCACTGCACAGCAATCCGGTGTACTACATGCATTCGTATCAGGCGACCTGCGTGCCCCTCAAGCGTGACCCCAATGCTACTCGATTAAAACTGACCGCACAATCCTTCATCCGTTCAAGCAGCATCGCGGTAACGCTTGAGGGGCACGTAGGGGCAACATGTCGAATGACACATGTCCCCTATATAAGCTATTTGTCTGAATCCTAGGCATTGGTAGGATGACACCGAGAAACGTCCAAGCCCCCCAATTTATGACTTTTTCCCACACATCGTAGGCACTCGAAAGTTGGTCCCGCCCAAGCCACCCAACCGCTACATGGCAGCTCCCAAGTCATCCCTTACTTGGTCCCGACAATGTTGGGGAAAGGCTACCAGTGCCCCTCCCCTATTCTGAGCTGCATCCGCTATCGAGACCATTGGGAGAATGCCAGAGAGCCCCCGCATAGCAATAAAGTGTCCTAGGTGGGGACCTACACGGACTGCTCCTATGTCTGTTACGGGACATCCAACTCCGAGAATGGGGCAACCGAGTAAGATGCTCATTGAGAGAAAATTGACATACTTGCCAGCCTCATGCAGTACAAAGGATTCCTATGCAGTGGATCCCAGGAAGTCCCTTACTTGGGCACGACATGGATAAGTTTGGAACGGCTACCAGTGTCGCCCATGTTCGTGAGTTTCGTCCAATGCCGAGACTGGTTCTAGGAAGGCGAGGGAGCCGCTGCACAGCAATCCGGTGTACTACATGCATTCGTATTGGGCGACCTACGTGCCACTCAAGCGTGACTGGGATGCTGCTCGATTAAAATTGACCTCACAATCCTTCATCCGTTTGAGCAACATCGCGGTCATGCTTCAGGGGCACGCAGGGGGGGCATGCCGAATGACACATATCCCCTATATAAGCTATTTTTCTGAATCCCAGGCATCAGTAGGATGACACCGAGAAACGTCCAAGCCCCCTGATTTTTGACTTTTTCGCCCAAGCCGCGGGCACTCAAAATTTGGTCTCGCCCCAGCCACCCAACCGCTACACGGCGTCTCCCGAATCATCCCTTGCTTGGTCCCGGCAGAGTTGAGGAAAGGCTACTAGTGCCCTTCCCCTATTCTGAGTTGCATTCGCTACCGAGACCATTGGGAAAATGCTAGAGAGCCCCCGCATAGCAATAAAGTGTCCTGGGTGGGGACATGCACAAACTATTCCTAAGTCCGTTACGGGACATCCAACTCCGAGAATGGGGCAACCGAGTAAGATGCTCGTTGAGAGAAAATTGACATACTTGTCAGCCTCATATAGGACAAAGGATTCCTATGTAGTGTATCCCACGAAGTCCCTTACTTGGGCACGACATGGATGAGTTTGGAATAGCTACTAGTGCCGCCCGTGTTCACGAGATTCGTCCGATGCCGAGACCTTTCTAGTAAGGCAAGGGAGCCGCTGCACAACATTCCGATGTCCTGCATGCTTTCGTATCGAGTGACCTGCGTGCCCCTCAAGCGTGACCGTGACGCTGCTTGATTAATACCGACCACAAAATCCTTCATTTGTTCAAGGAGCATCACGGTCACGCTTGAGGGGCACGTAGGGGTGACATGCCGAATGACACATGTCCCCTATATAAGCTATTTTTCTGAATCCTAGGCATCGGTAGGATGACACTGAGAAACATCCAAGCCCCCTGATTTCTGACTTTTTCTCCCAAGCCGTGCGCAGTCAAAATTTGGTCCCGTCCCAGCCACCCAACCGCTACACAACGGCACCCGAGTCATCCCGTACTTGGTCCCAGCAAAGATGGGGAGAGGCTACCAGTGCCCCTCCCTATTCCTAGCTGCATCCGCTACCGAGACCATTAGGGGAAGGCGAGAGAGGCCCCTGCATAGCAATGCGGTGTCCTGGATGGGGACCTGCATGCCTCTACACCGCCGGCTACCAGGGCTGCCCTTGTTCGCGAGTTGCGTCCGATGCCGAGACCATTCTTGGACGACGAGGGAGCCAACGCACAGTAATTTGATGTCCTGCATGCATTCGTATCGGGTGACCTGCGTGCCCCTCAAGCGTGATTGTGATGTTGCACAATTAAAATCGGCCGCAAAATCCATCTGTGTGAACAGCATCACAGTAAGGCATGAGGGGCATGCAGGGGGGTCAAGCCGAATGATGCATGTCCCCTATATAAGCTATTTTTCTGAATCCCAGGCATTGGTAGGATGACACCGAGAAACGTCCAAGCCCCCCGATTTCTGACTTTTCACCCAAGCCATGGGCAGTCAAAATTTTCCCCAGTCCAAGCAACCCAACTCCTTGACAAGGGCTCCCGAGTCATACCTTACTTGGTCTCGGTAGAGTTGGGAGCGGCTACCATTGTCATTCCTTTATTCTGAGCTACATCAGATACCGAGCCCATTTTGAGAATGCCAGAGAGCCCCCGCGTAAAAAGTGAGTTATCCTGGGCGGCTACCTGCATGGACATAGAGCGTGACTCATGTTGGTGCACAATGAAAAAATTGAGTGCCAAATCCATGCATCTATTAGCACACCAACATGATCACGCTATATAGGGGTCACGCAGGAGGGGGAGCTTCTGACTGAATTAACCCCCTATATAAGCTATTTGTACGAATCCCAGGCATCGGTAGGATGACAGCTAAGAACAGCCGAAACCCCCGATTTCTGACTTTTCGCAAACAAATCGCTTCGCATGCATAACATCACCATCGGACTCGTTCGGCAGCGACGAATCCATCGACTTGCGCCCTCAAGTCGATCTGTTCCCCTTACAGGCCTGGCAGGCTCGGTTTACCAACTTGTATCGCATTTGGAATGGGCCATAAGAGAACACATACCCCCTATATAAGCTATTTGTCTGAATCCCAGGCATCGGTAGGATGACAGCGCAGAACAGCCGAATCCCCCAATTTTTGACTTTTCGCAAAGAGCTCGCTTCGCATGCATAACATCGCCATCAGACTCATTCAGCACCAACGAATCCATCAACTTGCGCCCTCAAGTTGATCTGTTCCCCTTATAGGCCCGCCGGCTCAGGTTCCCAACTCGCATCGCATTCAGACTGGGCCTTAAGAGAACATGTACCCCCTATATAAGCTATTTGTTTGAATCTCAGGCATCGGTAGGATGACACCTCAAAATGGCCAAAACCCCTGATTTCTGACTTTTCGCACCGAGCTCTCTTTACGTCGCATCAGACTCGTTCGGCACCGACGAATCCATCAACTTGCACCCTCAAGTCGATCTGTTCCCCTTTTAGGCCGGCTGGCTCAGGTTCCCAATTCGCATCGCATTCAGACTAGGCCTTCAGAGAACACACACCCCCCTTTATAAGCTATTTGTCTGAATCCTAGGCATCGGTAGGATGACACCTCAAAATAGCCAAACCCACATATTTCTGACATTTCGTACTGAGCTCTCTTTGCATCGCATCAGACTCGTTTGGCACCGACGAATGCATCGACTTGCACCCTCAAGTCAATCTATTCCCCTTACAGGCCCGGGGGGCTCGAGTTCCCAACTCGCATCACATTCAGAATGGGCCATAAGAGAACACATACCCCCTATATAAGCTATTTGTCTTAATCCCTTGCATCGGTAGGATGACAACGCAAAATGGCTGAATCTCTAGATTTCCAAATTTTCACAAGGAGCTCGCTTCGCATGCATAACATTGCCATTGGACTCATTCGGCACCGACGAATCCCTCGACTTGTGCCCTCAAGTCGATTTGTTCCCCTTTTAGGCCTGCCGGCTCGGGTTACCAACTCACATAGCATTCAGACTGGGCCTTAAGAGAACACGTACCCCCCTATGTAAGCTATTTGTCTGAATCCCAGGCATCGGTAGGATGACACCTCAAAACGGCCAAAACTCCCAATTTCTGACTGTTCACACCGAGCTCTCTTTGCATCGCACCGGACTCGTTCGGCACGGAAAAATCCATCGACTTGAGCCCTCAAGTCGATCTGTTCCCCTTATAGGCCCGGGGGCTCAGGTTCCCAACTCGCATCGCATTCGGTCTGGGCCTTGACAGAACACATACCCACTATATAAGCTATTTGTTCGAATCCCAGGCATCGGTAGGATGACAGCACAGAACGGCCGAATCCCCCGATTTCCAACTTTTCTCAAGGAGCTTCCTTTGCATGTATAACATCGCCATCGAACTTGTTCGACACCGACGAATCCATCGACTTGCACCCTTAAGTCAATCTGTTCCCCTTTTAGGCCGACCAGCTCGAGTTCCCAACTCGCATCGCATTCGGACTGGGCCTTAAGAGAAAACATACCCCCCTATATAAGCTATTTGTCTGAATCCTAGGCATCGGTAGGATGACACCTCAAAATGTCCAAACCCCCCGATTTTTGACTTTTCGCGCCGAGCTAGCTTTGCATCGCATCAGACTCGTTCAGCACCGACGAATCCATCGACTTGCACCCTCAAGTCGATATGTTCCCTTTTAGGCCCCTGGACTCGGATTCCCAACTCGCATCGCATTCAGTCTGGGCCTTGAGAGAACACATACCCCCCTATATAAGCTATTTGTACGAATCCCAGGCATCGGTAGGATGACACCTCAAAATGGCCAAACCCCCCAATTTTTGACTTTTCACACCGAGCTCTCCTTGCATCGCATCGGACTCGTTCAGCACTGATGAATCCATCGACTTGCGCCCTCAAGTCGATCTGTTCCCTTATAGGCCCCCGGGCTCAGGTTCCCAACTCGCATCGCATTCAGTCTGGGCCTTGAGAGAACACATACCCCCCTATATAAGCTATTTGTCTGAATCCGAGGCATCGGTAGGATGACACCTCGAAACGGCCAAACCCCCTGATTTCTGACTCTTCGCACCGAGCTCGCTTTGCATCACATGGGACTCGTTCGGCATCGACGAATCCATCGACTTGCTCCCTCAAGTTGATTTGTTCCCTTATAGGCCCCAAGGCTTAGGTTCCCAACTCACATCGCATTCGGTCTGGGCCTTGAGAGAACACATACCCCCCTATATAAGCTATTTGTCTGAATCCCAGGCATCGGTAGGATGACACCTCAAAATGGCCAAAACCCCCGATTTCTGACTTTTCGCACCGAGCTCGCCTTGCATCGCATCGGACTCATTCGACACCGACAAATCCATCAACTTGCGCCCTCAAGTTGATCTGTTCCATTATAGGCCCCCCAGCTCGGGTTCCCAACTCACATCGCATTCGGACTGGGCCTTAAGACAACACATACCCTCTATATAAGCTATCACAGCGCCAGGCCTCCGTGCGGCACCGACTCTCACTTCTTCACTTGTCACTGGGAATCAAGTGCGCCCACGAGCCCGGACTACACCTCCAAACCACCCAAGTCAAACCCTGTAGACACCAACTCGGCAAAATACAAATGCACAGCGGAATTCTACTCTAACAATGCAACCATAAATACAATGCAATGCAAGAGCTCAATATATACACAAAAGATAGTTCAACACAGATCTGGGGTAAATGGATAGCTTTATTGATTTAAAATGGCCCCCGGCTCTGTCTACATCAATTTCAACTTATACAATGTTGATCACTACCCTGAGCTCATCCCACTGAGCTCAAATACAATTCCCACCCCTAAGTCTGCACCAACTCTTCAAGCTCTGATCTGAACTGATCTCAACCCCTGGTCTTTAGCTCTTCACGTTGGTTCCAAACTCTGCGATCACCCCTGACCACTTCGGAACTGCCCCTGAGAACCACCCACTGATTCTCCACTCCAAGACCCAGGTCTCCCAACTCGGGAACTCCAAGTCCTAGTCCTGCTACACTGCTGACTCCCACTTCTAAATCAACACCACAACACCCAACCCAACTCCGTGCTGCTCACCTTTCTCAAACACTAAACTCAGATCACATTGCCTAGATGGGGATCGCTGCTAGGTCTTAACACAGAGAACTCAAAAACAATAGCTTGGTGCCGAAGCACTTGTATGGGGCCGTAGAATAACATATACCCCATATATAAGCTATTTGTCTGAATCCCAGCATGTTGTAGGATGACACCGAGAATTCGCTCGATACGCCACATTCTGCCCTTCCTGATTTGCCCAGTTTTGGCCCAGGAAGCCCGTGCTACATCAGAACTCCCTCTTAACTCAGCCTAGAAGTCTCCATGATGCTTGCGCATGACACCACTTCAACACCCCACATTTGGCTCAACCTGACTTGGCATAGCATTCTACCAAGTGCTGGCTCTCTGAACCCGAGCTCGGACCCACTCCTGTACTCGCCTTGGCTTGCACAACTCGGCTCTGCCTACATTCCAGTTGAGTCCCCAACTTCAACCCCGTTTTTAACTCGAGCTCATCCCCTTGATAGCCCAACTCAGATCGCTACACCACTTAGGCAACTCGCGACCCCTTACATCCTCCCCCATTCAATTCAGGCGACACCCTCAACGCCGGAAACACTGTCTCTAACACTGCTGCGAAGGTACACCCTGCTGATCCTTGACCAACTCAGAAAAATGTGGAGTCCTTCTCTAGGAACTCCAACACCTTATCCTCATACTTCCACAAACTCTCAGCTTGTTCCCAAGTCGCTTCATCCCTGGGCAGGCCCTGCCAATGAACCAAGAATTCCTTCCACTTCCTATTTCCAAACCCACACTCCTTCATAGCAATCACTTCCTTCACCTCCAAACCTGGCCTGTCCAAGACATGAGCTGGTCCTCTTGTCGGCACATTCCTACTGCTATCCAACTTATCCTCATGATATGGTCAGAGCTGGCTCACATGAAAGACATTGTGCACTCGCATGTGAGCTGGTAACTTCAGCTTGTATGCAACCTTCCCAACTCCCTCCAACACTGTGAAGGGGCCATCCCACCTTCGAACCAATGCTGAACTCAACCCCTTGGGAGGTTTAAACTGAATCGGATCCATCTTCAAGAAGACCCTGTCACCAACCTTAAACTCAAGATGCATCCTCCCAGAGTCTGCATTCCTCTTCATCCTCTCTATAGCTTTGATCAAGTTGTTTCTAGCCAAATCAACCCGATCCTGCCAATCCTTCAATCTATCCATTGCACCTGGACACAAACTCATGTATCCACTCAACACTGTCTGAGGAGTCAGTGGCTGTTGGCCCGTAGCCAACTCAAACGACAAAACTAACTCGATGCACTCTTCTTCATGTTGTAGCAAAACTGAGCCGAGTCCAACAAGCCTGGCCAGTTGGATTGGTCCGCCCAAACAAAGTGCCTGAGGTAATCCTCTAGAATTGCATTGATCCTTTCTGTCTGCCCATCCATCTTAGGATGATGACTGGTAGACATAAGTAACTTTGTCCCAATCAGTTTGAACAACTCAACCCAAAATGCACTGGTGAACTTGGTGTCCCTATCACTTATGATACTGAGTGGCACACCCCAATGCTTCACAACATTCCTGAAAAAGTAGTCTGCAGCATCCTCCACCCTGCATGGTGCCTTGCACTGAACAAAAATGGCATACTTGGAGAATCTGTCGACCACCACCATAACACTACTAAACCCATCCACCTCGGGAAATCTTGTGATGAAGTCCATACTAACACTGGCCCACAGTCTCACTGGAACAGGTAGGGGTTGCAACAATCCTCCTGAAGGTTTTGTCACCACCTTGTCTTGCTGGCATATGAGGCAGCTCTTGACATACTCATCTACATCTCGCCTCATCCTTGGCCAAAAGAAACCCCTTTCTAGCAATGCAAGAGTCCTCTTCTGCCCTAGGTTCCCAGCCCAATGACTTTCATGACACTTGCATAAGAGTTCCCTTCTCAAATTCTTCCACTTTGGGACATAAACTTGATCCTGGGTGAAGACCAACATCCCATCTCTGATGCTGAACTTCCGAGTTCTCCCTTCCTTAGCCTATTTGAAGAGCTCGGTTGCCTCAAGATCCATCTCATATCCTTCCTTGATGGATTCCAATACTGACTCGGATAGCACCACCCTGCTTTCTCCTGCTTCTGGCACTACTTCCTCCACTGCAGCTAACTGAGCCTTCCTGCTTAGAGCATCCGCCACAACATTTGTTTTCCCAGGGTTGTAGACGAGCTAAAAATTGAACTCAGCTAGGAACTCTTGCCAGCTGGCTTGCTTTGGAGTCAACTTGGCCTTTGTCTTGAAATAGGTCGAGGATACATTGTCTGTTTTCACCACAAACTGAGTCCCTAAGAGATAATGCCTCCAAGCCCTCAGACAATGGATTATCCCGGTCATTTCCTTCTCATGGGCTAGATAGTTCTTCTCCCTATCCTGCAACTTCCTTGACTCATAGGCCACTGGATGACCATCTTGCATCAACACTCCTCCAACAACATAGTCTGACGCATCACTTTGGACCTCAAAAGGCCTTGTGAAGTCAGGAAATTCCAACACTAGTGACGTAGTGAGCCGCTCCTTCAATGTGTCAAATGCTTCCTGGAACTTGTCTGACCACTTCCATTTCCTATCCTTCTTCATAAGATCAGTGAGAGGTGTTGTGCACTTGGAGTACCCCTCCACAAACTTTCTATAATAGTTGGCCAGACCCAAAAACTGCCTCACCTCATGTACATTCTGTAATGGCTCCCAATCCCTGATTGCTCTCAGTTTCTCCAGATCTGGTATGATCTTCCCCTTCCCAATGATATGACCTTAGAAGTGCACCTCTTCCTGAGCAAACACACACTTCTCCTTCTTGACAAATAGGTTGTGCTCCCTGAGCAGCTCAAAGACCTCTGCCAAGTGTTGCTTGTGCTCCTCCATGTTTCTGCTGTAGACCAAGATGTCATCCAAATACACCACAACAGACTTGTCCAACAATGGTCTGAACACATCATTCATGAGTGTGCAAAAGGTGGCTGGTGCATTGCATAGCCCAAAGGGCATCACTCTAAACTCGTATGACCCATACCTGGTCACACACGCAACCTTCTCCTCATCCCCAGGTGCAATCCTCACCTAATAATACCCCTGCTTCAGATCGAGCTTGCTGAACACTCAAGCTCCTGACAATCTGTCAAAATAATCTGCTATGAGAGGTAGGGGATACTTCTTCTTGATGGTTAGCTTGTTGAGGGCCCTGAAATCCACACATAACCTCAATGTCCCATCCTTTTTCTTCTGGAACAACACAGGCACCCCATACGAAGATCTCGACAGCTGAATATAACCTTCCTCAAGCAACTCCTCCAACTGCTTCTTGAGCTCAACCATCTCTGGACCAGACAACCGATACGGTGCCTGGGCTGGAGGCCTCGCCCCCGGTTCCAACTCAATCTTGTGATCCATGGCCCACCTTGGCGGAAGTTGTGCAGGAAATTTCTCTGGCATCCTATCCTTGAACTCTAATATGATCTCATCCACTTCAGGTGGAACCGCAGTCTCCTAGACCTCGTCCAACTCATCCCACCCACCAAGTAGTGCAGCTAAGAAAATTGGCTCATCTGGCTTCTTCCCTCTCACTACGCGCTTCATGATCAATGCTGAGACCACCTGAGTCTTCCCTGGCTATCGCCTATCTGAAGTCTTGACCACGCACGTCTGCATCGGATCCAAGAACATCAACGACTCCAAATGTGGAATCACTGCAACCTTGCCAATCCTGAGAAACTCCTGACCCATTATCAACTCAAAATCATCCATGTCAATTGTCATGAGATCCATGTGGCCCTGCCACCCTCCAACTCTGACCAACTAATTTCTCACAAATCCAATCACCTTCTTGGCCGGCGAGTTGATTGTCTTGAAGGTGCTCGTGCTGGGTTGCACCTTGAGCCCCAACTCAATGGCTCTCTTTGCCGAAATGTAGTTGTGTGTGGCACCGGAATCTATCATCCCCATGGTGTTCTTTCCATTCATTTGGACCTCCACATAACACAACTGATTCTTATTCTCTGGTTGGGCCACCGTAGTCTTAATCTAACTTTGAGCTCCAAGAGCTCCCAAACCTGACTGAATCACCCCCATGGCTGGAGCTGAAAAATCTAGCTCTGCTTGCAGAACCTGAGCTGTGGCTGTGGTACTCACTCTCTGCCTCTCTGGACATTCCCTTGCAAAATTCTTTGGGTTCCCACAAATAAAACACCCACGTTGCCTCCAGGGAGTCCTGGACTCTTGATCCTTCAGTTTGGCCGACCCACCTTTCTTACTCTCCTGGGTCTTCTGAGACCCACTCTTGTTCGACTTACTGGTGTTGGACCCCTTCCCCATTTGCTTCTCTTTCTCCTTGGACTTACCCTTGTCCTCTTTTAGGGTCGGATTCTTGTCTCTCTTCTGAGAACTGGACCTGGCGCTTCCTCTCTACAAATCATTCTTGAAATCATTCTTCTGAGAACTGGACCCGGTGCGAGACCCTTCATAAACTAAAAAAATATGTCCGGCTCGGACATATCCTTAATCTCTAGCATCAAGGTTGAGTAGGTCTTGATGTAATCCTTGATCGTCCCACTCTGTATCAAGTTCATGAGCTACAACCTGGCCTACCAGGCTGAGTTCCCCGGTTTGAACTGGTCTTTCAATGCTTTCTGCAACTCATCCCAGTTGTCCACCTTGACCATCGTCTTGCCCACCTTCGCCTCTTCGGCTTGGGTTCTCCACAAAACCTTGGCATCCCCTGACAAGAACGTGGCAGCAATTCTCAACTTCGACTCATCTGAGTATCCGATGAGGGTGTCCAAATATTTGCTCACATCCCAAAAGAAGTTTTCTAGCTTCTTGTCATCCCTTTGACCATCATAACAATCCAGGGGTTTACCCTTATGAGCCGGCTTGCTGACACCCTGTGCTATGACCCCCTTCAGAAACTGGAGCTCATCCACGAGCTTCTTCATCTCAATATCCCATGAAGCCATCTCATCATGGAGGTCCCTGACCTCAACTTCCAACGCATCAACTCTGTGAGTCAGATACTGGTCCTCCAAGGACTCCAATCTATTCTCCAAATCTGAGACTCTGTCTTTAGTTCTCATGGTCTGTCTGTCTACAGTAATGTGCTATCTCAACTCAGCCACATTCTCTGGTTGTCTCTCTGACTCACCTCCTCGGTTCTCATCTACAGAATCCATTTGAACTAGCTCCAAAAATTGACTTCAAAAAGTGGTGTTGCAAACCTGGGGTATGAAGCCTCTGCTCTGATACCAACTCCTTGGTATTAGGGAATCCCAGATCCACTTAACAGAGCAAACTTCAACTCTGATACCAACTCCGATATCAGCTCTGATACCAACTGTCACGGGGCCACGCCTCCATGTGGCACCGACGCTCACTTCTTCACTTGTCACTGGGAATCAAGTGCGCCCATGAGCCCAGACTATGCCTCCAAACCACCCAAGTCAAACCCTGCAGACACCAACTCGGAAAAATACCAATGCATAGCAGAATTCTACTATAACAATGTAACCATACATACAATGCAATGCAAGAGCTCAATATATACACAAAAGATAGTTCAACACAGATCTGGGGTAAATGGATAGCTTTATTAATTTCAAATAGCCCCTGGCCTGGTCTACATCAATTTCAACTTATACAATGTTGATCACTACCCTGAGCTCGTCCCACTGAGCTCAAATATAGTTCCCACCCCTAAGTCTGCACCAACTCTTCAAGCTCTGATCTGAACTGATCTCGACCCCTGGTCTATAGCTCTTCACGTTGGTTCCAAACTCTGCGATCACCCCTTACCACTTCAGAACTACCCCTGAGAACCACCCACTGATTCCCCACTCCAAGACCCAGGTCCCCCAACTCGGGAACTCCAAGTCCTAGTCTTGCTACACTGCTAACTCCCACTTCTGAATCAACACCACAACACCCAACCCAACTTCGTGTTGCTCACCTTGCTCAAACACTGAACTCAGATCACATTGCCTGGACGGGGATCGCTGCTAGGTCTTAACACAGAGAACTCAACAACAATAGCTTGGTGCCGAAGCACTTGTATGGGGCCGTAGAATAACATATACCCCATATATAATCTATTTGTCTGAATCCCAGCATGTTGTAGGATGACACCGAGAATTCGCCCGATCCCCCACATTCTGCCCTTCCTGATTCACCCGGTTTTGGCCCAGGAAGCCCGTGCTACATCAGAACTCCCTCTTAACTCAGCCTGGAAGTCTCCATGATGCCTGCGCATGACACCACTTCAACACCCCACATTTGGCTCAACCTGACTTGGCGTAGCATTCTACCAAGTGCTGGCTCTTTGAACCCGAGCTCGGACCCACTCCTAAACTCGCCTCGGCTTGCACAACTCGGCTTTGCCTACATTCTAGTTGAGTCCCTGACTTCAACCCCGTTTTTAACTCGAGCTCATCCGCTGGATAGCCTAACTCAGATCACTGCACCACTTAGGTAACTCGCGACCCCTTACATAAGCTTGTTGTCTGAATCCCAGGCATCAGTAGGTTGACACCTCAAAATGGTCGAACCCCCCGATTTCTGACTTTTTGCACTGAGCTTGCTTTGCATCACATCGGACTCATTCGACACCCTCGAATCCATCAACTTGCGCCCTCAAGTTGATTTGTTCCCCTAAAGGCCCCCGGGCTCGGATTCCCAACTCGCCCCGCATTCGGGTTGGGCCTTAGGAGAACACATACCCCCTGTCAGGGGGCTAGATTTTTGCACTGAAATAGCACACTTTCCTAACCTGCCTGCGGCACCATTTTATGCTTACTCGAGCTACTCTGTAGGATGCTAGCTCTTTGAGTCAAATCCAGATTACGCCTTCACTTAATGCACACCGAGCTCTCTTTTTTTTTGCAGCGAAATGTAATCTCGGTTCTTGTGGGGGAGCGCCCACTCGAACCGGCAGTATTCACGAATCCTCAGCTGGACGGTTGCTGATCCGAATGTAGGGTAATAACAAGCTTTATTGTCTTAAAAAGTGTCTGGCTCAATTACAATAAAAGAGAGTCTTTGTTACTCTCACAAGACTAGTTACAAACAATGAGTCCTTGACTCACTGCACAGCTACCCCTAGGAACACGGCACTCTTCAGGCTCTGATGACCCCTTCATGTGACCTCTGATCCCTGTTCTACTTCTGACTAGAACCTGTTGTTGTTGATGATGATCTCTTTTGATCTTCAAGTAGGAACGTCGCGTTCTCCCAATCGAGCTACACGACGAATTACCCTGTCCACAGCCCTGGTCTCACTTGGAGAGACGAGGTTGACCTCAATGCGGTGCTTGCTTATGCACTTTTTGGAACTCTCTGCACTAGGAGCAGTCAATGCAGTATGAACCTTCACTTTGAGGGCTTGTTGGAGATTTTAGCTGGGTGTAGTGATTTCAACTACTTCGAGGATTCATGCTCCCCTATATAAGCTATTTGTCCCAATCCCAGCAGGCGGTAGGATGACACCGAGGAATGGCTGAAGGCCCCAATTTCCTCCTTAAAAGCATGCTACGCCGAGGACTAGACTTCTGAACCCCAGATCCCCAATTTTTGTCCTCCTTCTGAACTATCTAAGTTGCGACCTCCGATGAGTCAACTTTTAGGACTGCGTCCACCCCCAGGGTGTCCAGCTTAACTCGAACTCCTTGTTGAATCCGACTTGCGCTCCAACGGTTGAGTTCCACTCCACAGCGCGTTCACCTTATTGGAACACTGGTGCGAGCCCCAGGATAGGACTGCACTCAGTCGCGAGGGAAATTTCCCTGCGTCCCTGATGTTGGACTCTCAAACCCCTGACATTCTCCCCCACTTAAAAATAGGCGACGTCCCTAATGCCTGCACACAAATCACCTTGATGGACTAGTACGGAGAATGCGCCCGACTTTCTTTCGGGGCTTAGATTTGAGCCTAGGAGTCCCTTTGGAGGAACTCCAGGATCCGATCTTCAAACTTCCACAGGCTTTCTGCTTTTTCCCATGTTGCTTCATCCCTGGGTTGGCCCTGCCAATGTACCAAGAACTCACGCCACCTATAGTTTCCGAATCTAGGCTCCTTCACTGCAAGCACTTCATGTATCTACACGTTGGGCTTATCCAACACATTTGCTGGCCCTCTATTAGGGATACTTCTACTTGGGTCCTCTGTGTCATAATACATAGGACGGAGCTGGCTCACATGGAATACATTGTGTACATGCATGTGACTTGGAAGCTTCAGCTTGTAGGCTACTTTACCTACCTTCTCC
>VDFB02000017.1:565151936-565222132 GCA_007258455.2 Sequoia sempervirens
TAAAAATTAAATGTGCGTACATGTACATTTAAAATAAAAATATGATGCATAATTTCATACGGCAAGTATTAAATCATTAAACTAAACTATAAATGCATACATATACAAATTTCAAAAATTCTAAGAACTATTATGCAAATTTTAATACATGCACATACATACTAAACAATAAACTCTTGAAACATTCACAAAAATCCTTTCATTTTATGTCTAATAATAATAATAATAATATTATATGGTATATATATATTACAATTTTTTCAGCGTGAGAAATCATGATCTAGTAGATAGTCATAAAATATATACTATTATATACTATTATATACTATTCATTATAAGTTCATAAATTCCACGAAATTCACAAATCCATGTCACTAAAAATATCCATATAGAACCAAAATCATAAATTCATGTCACTAAAATATCCATTTGGAACCAAATTTATAAATTCATCACACAAAATATCCATCGTTCACCAAAATTATAAATTCATAACTATTTAAGATCATTGTTTTAATTTATAAACTATTATGGCTCTCTACCGCATAGATATTCATTTCTTTGTGTTTTCCTTTTCAAAATTAGGAGTTCTCCTCTCCTCTAGCCATTGTCGATGCTCATCTATGATCCCATCCATAGCCTTGACAGCATCAACAAGGGTTTGCATCCTAGATGCAAACATCCTCACAGGAGGTGCGACACATTCTTCATTTTGAATAATGTTGATTTGATCTTGGATGGTTCTAGCAGAAGCATTGAATTGTGCTTTGCACCATGCTCATTTATTTCAGGTGGTGGAGGTGGGGGGTTACGAGGTGGAGTGGGGTGGAGGAGGTGAAGGTGTTGGAGATGGATGGCGTGGAGGTGGATTGCGAATATTATTGAATGGATCCATGTGATCTTTAAGATATGAGTGAACCTGCATTAGATTTGTAATTTCAAGATGTAAGATACATGTTTAGGAAATACCAAGTTAAACCATTCAATATAAATGGCCTTAAATAATTGAATACAAATGATAAAATTATATGTAAGCCTCATTTATATGTCTAAGGCACATGTTATTTGAATGAAAATACAATTAACTATTGATATTGTATAATCTTGCAGGATCTTATTATTGTTAAATTTGGTTGGGCCTTGGGCAACTTTGATCACCAAATTTTAAGAACTCTTTGATCCCCTTAAGAAATGTCATATTGGAACCCCTTAAGAAAATTGAATTACGATTTAGGGTGACAGGATGGCTTAAGGGGATTTACGTCTAGTGAGGTCCTAGGAGAAAATGGCATGGCTCAAATGAATAAAATTTGGTGAAGTTGCCCAAGGCAACCAAATTTCATTAAGAGCCTTTAAAGAAAAAATGATGGCTTTAGGGTTTAGGGTTTAGACTTTAGAGTTTAGGGTTTAAGGTAATAGGATAGCTTAAGGGGATCTACATGCTGCAAGATCCTAGGAAACAATTACATGGCATAAGGTAATGAAATTTGGTGGAGTTTCCTAAGACAACCAAATTTCATTAAGAGCCTAAGAAAAAATGATGGCTTTAGGGTTTACGGTTTAGACTTTAGAGTTTATTATTTAATTAGCTAAAATCCCCAAATCCTAACTTTTAATCAACCATTAAGGGGATAATCATGTCACATCCATAGCTTAAAATTAAAATAATTCCAAATCACCAATCCAAACTCAAACTAATGTAACTTACTTCCACTTCATCAAATCTAAAATGAAATTAATAATCTATCCTAGCCATCAAATCAATTAGACTAATCATAGCCATTCATTTCCAACTTAGACCTTCAATCCAAATTCAAATTAGCATTCAATTATTCCCATCTACCTAATCAAGTCAACACAAGCCCTCCATCAACCCAACCACCTACATTTAATTCTCTCTTCCCTCTCAAATTCAAATTCAAAAATTCTCTCATGAAATTCTAGTCCTCGATTCCAAAAAAACCTAGTCCTCCATTCCTTTCCCCTCAACTCTATAAAATAATGACATCCCCAAATGTTTCCATATGATAAAATTTGTATGTATATGTTATCACATTAGAGAACCAAAGAGCAACATCAACACATACATTTAGAGCCATAAAAGAATGTTATGGAACATATTATGCTTCTCTAATCTTTCATTATTTTATTTACCTTTCATTAGAAGTAGAGTATTGAGTTTGCACTTGCATTCTTGGTCTAGAATTTCTCTTCTACACTAAGTACAAAAATATAATATTGGATAGCTTAGTATATATTTCTCTTCTAATATATATTCCCTAGTTCTCCTTATCCATATTTGAGTATCTTAGCATATGTGTAACATGACATGTTAATAATATATCTCATATAAATGTAGGGATGTGTCGCTAATGTCATCTTCAAACATATTTAACCAATAGGAGATACTATAAGGTATCTAATATAACTATACAACCTATACATGTATGACATATGGTGACCTTTGGCTTTTTTTGATATGTCAAGGGTAGTTTTGCAAAGATTAGTTTCTAGTGCTTTTGTGAGTTTTCACCACTTGTACTTATTAAGCTACACTTTTGGGTTTTCAACCTAATAGGGATAAACCTAGTAGATTTTTTAGCTTTCCAGCCTAATGGAGATAAATCAAACCACACTTTTTGGTTTTTAGTTGCACCTATCAAGTTATTTGTTAGCTATTAAATTTACAAACATTCTAGGATTATAAGTCTACTATAAAATTTGATGTAAAATAGATTACACATTGAGCCCTATAATTTAATTACAACAATGAATAAATATAGCAACATTTAGTAGACATAATGAAAATCAAGCCATGATAGTAATATAGAGATAATATACAATGTTTAATATAGATAAGTTAAAGAATCATTTTAAAAATATATATCTATATATTCACATCATTTTTGTTTTTTCTTTAGATTTCAAATATATCCACCAATCCTCCTTATCTTACATTAACATAAACTCAAAAAACATAGTGGACATGTACACACATATAAAACTACATTAAAATAGTGTTAGATCTTACAATTTTTCAAGGCTTATTTCATCCTCTTAGACGATCACTCTTACTAAATCATTGGCATAAATTAGATGCACACAATGGCACATTAAAGGTTTATTCCTCATGTTGGATTCCCTATTTTATATAACTATATCTTTATTATCTAATTTAAATATATCTAAGCACAAATTTCTTTTATGTAACACATTGATAATTTCAACTCATTATAAAAACCAAATACAAATTTAAAGGGGGTACACTATATTTATAAATAAGAATTTAAATACCATCCCAATCTCCATGGTGTGTCACTTGTTCACTAAAAATCCCTTACATAAATCATCTACTTAGGTCAATCTTATCTAGATTTTTCTTAAATATTAATATTCATAAAATATGGCACAAAGCATATTGATGCATTTCTATCCTTCCACATAAATCTATATAGTATCAAAATATAGGTAATTTTATGGTTAAATTGAATCTCTCTTAATTGCTAAATAATCCATTATGATTGAGGATGGGTGGATTATTATCTAGGATCACATCTTAAAAATCCTATAGAGGTCATGTGGTATGTTTTTCTTAATACATATATTCCCATACAAACCTCTTTCCATGTATTATCAACTCGCCTATATGATAGACACCTTCCTAGATTTAAATTTCATACGATATATATGTACCCAAGTGTTTCCAATTGGAATTGCTATAATTATACTTTTATGGCATTCTAGATATTCAAAATAGTTTTCATAAATCTACCAAATACACCCATTCTTGACATTGAACCTACATAATTTTAGGTATGTCCAATGAAAGATTAGGGTCTAGGGTTCATAAATTTCAAATGCTTTAGTGTTATGGGTTTAGATTTTACAGTTTAGGGTCTAGGGTTTAGCAAACTTAGGGTGAAGTTTGGGTGGCCCTTGGCATAATTTAGAGTTGCAAGTTAGTGTCAATTGGAATTGATTGTACGTGTTTAGATTTACGAATTTGTTAACTAAATTTGCAAACAAACATCAAGATAAACTTTATGAATTTTAACCATTCTTTAACATATTGATTTCTAATCTAATTATAATTTAAAATTGAAACTAAAGTTTAATATATATCTGTATGCACGTAAAAATGGTCAACATTATAATAAGTCTGGTAATTAATTAAATACAATTATTTAATTAATCTCCTAAAGTCATCTACATATAAATAAATTTAATTATTTATTTATATTGTTCATTCTTATGATTCTTCTACATTAATTAAATAAAGAACTTTATTTAATTAATTACCATCTCCATATTCCTCATAATTAAATTAAATAAATTCTATAATTTATTTATATTTGATTATCATGTTATTCGAAATTTGAAAATTTGAATTCAAAAATGGAATATTCCTCCTCTTCATCTCATAGTTAAATTAAATATTTTAAATATTTAATTTAATTCCTTCTAAATCCATCTCTCTCACATAATTAAATACTGCTTATTTAATTATGTGACTTTCTAATCTCATCTTCACATATAATTAAGTAAGTTTATTTATTTAATTATGAAATCTCATTTTAACTCATTCTTCAAAACGACAACTTTCCTTTAGTTCTAAATGGGAAAAAATGAAAAAGAGGAAACCTTCTACTTCTCTCACTCAACTTTCAAAAATCCTATACCGTTCATCTTACCAGACTGAATCTCAACCATTGATCTTTGCCAACTAAGCTTTTGCCTTCGAAAATCTATAAATCTAACCTTTCACAAGCCATTTGGATCGAATCTTCAAACATCCTTATGCTGTCAAAATATTCTATCTTTCATCCATCATTCTCCTTCAAACCTTTACCATATCGTTATGCTGCTGAAGTGAACAACCAACATTCCTCCATTATCAACCTTCAAAATATTGCATTCTTAGTATAGTATGCATTTATTTTTAAATCTCGTTCTTTAGTAGTCCTTTTTTGGAGCTTAGCATACAAATCGGAGAGCTTTGGCAAAAATACTGGAGATAGAGGACAATGGGACGTCTTCAAAGGAGCTGCTGCATTGAGAGTTTGCTTTACTTTGTTTAATCAGTTTTCCTTTGATTTAAAGTTTCATTGGTGTGCTTGAATAGTATTTATTTCATTTTAATACGCACATATTTTTCAATCACACATTTTTGGCGCCCACCGTGGGGCATTGCCCCGTTTTTAATATCTACTTGCAGGTTTTATTGATTTTTTTGATGCAGATCTGACAATTTTTGGAAAAAACTGCAAGTTTTACCAATTTCTTCATATCTTCTACACAGCTGCGAATTTTTCTACAATATTTTTACAAGATCTTTTACATTATTTCAAGAGGCTACAGTAAAAAAATCAAGGGTTTATCATCGTTTTTGTAGAAGTTATCATAATTTTATGTTTTTTCATAAAATTTATTTTATGGACGCAAATCGACGAATTTTTCAGAAATTTTTACATTTTTGGAAATCTCTTTAAATTTTAATGGGGGTCTATGTTTTACAGATTTAATTTAGAGGTCAAATAGAATGCAAAAGAATCTGATCTTCATTTTCTGTATGGTTTCCATAAATCCGCGTTTCTGAGAGCAAAATAGAGAATTTTTCTGACTTCTTTACATTTCTGGAAAGCTCTCAAAAAATTAACAGGGATCTCTTCTTTGAGTTTTCATTTTTTAGATCAATAAAATCGTCAAATACTGAAATATAATTCGGCTATGCCAAAAACGTCTCTGAAATGGCAAATTTTTTTTGATGAGTTTATTTAGTTTTTTGGCTGCATTATAATATCATTTTTTGTTATCTTGTAGGTGATCATAAGGAGCTCTAGTAGCAGCAATATCACTCACAACAGCAATTTGGAAAGCGAAAATAACCAGGTGCACTTGTTTCATCCTTCATCTCTTAATTTTGTTTGTCACACATTTCAATTTGGGGCATAAAATTAATCCTTGTTTGCAAACACATTTGGATTTGGGCTCTTAAAACGAATATTGTTTTCAATCACATATTGAAAATTGGGTCTAAAATTCACCACTGTCTTCCATCACATCTTGATTTGGGATCTAAAAAGAACAAGTGTTTGAACTTTTTTTACACACATTTCATTTCTAATTTAAGGGAAATTAATCATTGTGAGTGTGAATCAAGTGTGTGTGTGATCAAAAACACCTCATTTGGTTTGCTTTTGTCAAACCCTTTATAGGAGGCCTGCTAGGGGATTTCATCACCCCTGGGGACGACCTCAATTGAAGTGTGAATCGAAAGACACGCTTGTTTGGAAGTTAAAATTTTTGTCACTCTTGGCTAAGCCCCAAAGAACTTTATACCTTTGGGAAGTGAAGGTGAAGGGTGGGTTACCCCTTTCTCCCGGCTGTGTGACAGGATTTTGCTTTCAAATCATTCTTAGTCAACCTTGTTCAAACTAGTTTGAAACCTAATTGGCCATACCCACTTGACTAGTTCTAGGACTTGTTGATGTGTCTTCTTCAAATGTGTGCTTAATAATCACATTCATAAATTTTAAAATTCAAACTTGCTTATGTGTCTTACGTGTGTGATTCATGTGTGTGCATGTGTGATTATTCATTTAAACATTTCCAAATCAAGCTAAAACATCAAACACATAAAGACAAGTCACTCTACACGTTCTTCCAACACATCCAGATCCTATCCATTTCATCCTAATCAAACCAAGTCATCCAATCTTATCATTCCACATCATCACCATCACCACTTGTCAAAATGGTCATAATCATAAACAAGCCCAATCCTAATCATAAGCCCAAAATCATAACTCAAGGGGGCTATCCCTCTGGGCCAAATCATGAGACAAAACCTAAGTCCGAGATCATCATTCAAGGAGTCCCTTTCTCTAGTTCAAATAATGAAACAAAACCAGAACATAGAATCAGACTTCAAGGGGCTTCTCCTACCACCTCTAATAATGACATGAACGATGTTGCATACTTTGAGGAACAAATCGATGTGCAAGAGCTTACACACATGTGTGACACCATGCCCACATTGGAAAACAAAGACCTAACATCTCAACTTCAAAACCTCCTTCAAACACTTCACCAAATACCCAAACCCCTAGACCATCAAACAATACAAAGCCTTCAAACTCTCTTCCAAGATTTTCAACAAATCAAATCACCTCAAATCCAACACCTCCTAGCTCAAGCCAATCAATTCATTGCCACTTGTCAAATTCAACAACCACAACATCATCCCCTATCCATTCATTATCAACCAATTCCACCTCAATCTAATGTGTCATCCCCTTCCACCTCATACCAATCTAATCCATTCACTTCTTTGCATGTCAATGCCACATCAACACATCCACCCTTATCACTGCAAGAACATAGGAGCCCAAGTCCACCTTGGCAGCAAAATCAAGAGCCTTTCAATTCTCATGTTCCATTTGACAAGGGGAACACTAATCTAGTTTATGCACCCTCTAAGTATATCATACCACTATCCAATCAAAACCTATCCTAAAGCCACCATGTCCTAGTCCTAATCCAATGGTCCCTACACTTTCCAACCCATTAACCCCTTCATTACCCTTACCATCCTCTAATCCACTTGCCAATACATCAACTCCATGGTACAAATTTTTCAAAAGTAAACCCATGGAATTGCCTAAATCCACCCCTACACCTCCAAAGGATGTGATCCAAGGACTACAAGCAAGGAATAGATTGTCGCCATGTCATTCAACACATATACTTGAACATACCAAAGAGTCCTCAAACATCATGCCAAGTCCTTCAAGTCAACCATGTCATCCACAACCCCTTGAGCCAATTCGAGAGTCTCCCGTCATAAGTCCAAGTCACCCTCTTTCATGCTCATATGTCGTTGACCATCAAGAACATGTCAAGTCTCTTCAAGAGTCATCCCCTTGCAATTTCATTCAAGCAACCCAAGAGTTATATCAAGATTCTACTCCCAAGCATGTGGAAACATCAAGCCCTAGTCCTAATCAAGATCAAATCATTTTCATCCAACCCATCCATAATCTATATCGTTTTTATGATCAAGATGATATCCATAATGATGAAGAGCCTATCCAAGAGCAACTTGATCCTATACCCATCCATGAGAAAGATATTCCAAATTCACCTCCACCTAGTCCTATCCATGATCCATCAACATTCACTTCCCTTGATGAGACAAGTGCCTCCCAAGCACACATAGAAGATCAAACAAATACCTTGGATCTAAGTGAACACAATGCTAATCAAGATCCCAATGATCCCATGTCACCCACTACCGATCCCATTGCAAGTCCTCCATCATATCCTATTGGTCTTTCTACCTTCATTCATGAATGTTCCTCCTTCGAACAACCACAACCATTATCTTCTCCATCCAATAAGGAAATCATGTCTAGTGTTTCACCTACACCTAGTCCCATTGTCCATTGCACACTCCAAAACATGAACCACCAAGGTAAAAGTCTAGACCTTCATGAACAAAGTATTTCAAATCCCATCCATGTCAAATTCCCTCCACGCTCTTATGGCCTTGGACATACACCCCAAGGACAACAACCTAAAGATGTTGGTGCTTCCTCCCTGCATCCCAAGTCCACTTTCCATCATAAAGCCTATCATATGCCTAAAACATATGTTGCCATTCCACCTCCATCATCCTACAAATGTCAAAAGCATGTGACCATACACCTTCCACCATCAACTCTACCACCATTGCTTCCAACTCCTAATATACCTCCATCTAATCTACCTCCACTTCTCCCAACACCTAATATCCCTACCATTCAATCCTCTTATCCCTCCATCCATAAATACCCTAACATTCCTAATCATGACCAACAAATGCACACATTGTATAAACATGAAGCTTCCACCAATTCCACCATACCCATGGGATTCAAAAGCAAGAATTTCAATGCCTCTACCTATAAAGTAAAAAATTCTAAGGGTTCTCATGCCTTAGGACATCAATACAAAAATTTAAAGCCAAGTGCATCTAAAAAGTTATATAAGCCCATACCTCCAAAAGTAAAGGCCAAAACTAAAATGGTTTGGGTACCTAAGCAAAAAGAAAGCAAGTCAAATGAGGCATCCATGTCACAAAAATCCCAACCATCCACTTCCATCCCACATTCTCATTCCATTCAAAAATCTAAAATTCCTAAAACCCACAAGAAAAATAAAAATCATAAAAATACTAAGTCTATGTGGGTACCAAAAACACTTTATCCACCACCTCCTAAGCAAACATCTTCATTGCTTCCTACACCGCATCCACATCAAAAGCTTCAATGTTTATCACGGTGTGTGCAACCATTGGTCATGGTTCCCTTCCATTTCACAACGATCCCACATACCTCCACCTCCCCATCCTTCAACTACTATCCTACATATCTTCCCAATCACCTTCCTATGGTCCATGCTTTTGCATAAACCTTTCATCCATCCTTTTGCACAAGTCCTATTCAATCCACATCATCATCCACTATTCCCCATCCATTCTTGCATAAGCCTTTCATAATTTTCCATCTACCTAATCCATCCCTTTCATGTCATCCCTTACCAACATCTATGAGCATAATGAGATTTGACATGGTCCATGCAACGACATCCATCTAGTGGGACTATCACCTTTCATGCAACTAGACACTGGAGTCCCTCCCATCCATATTCACCTTCTCCTATCCAAAAAGTCAAAAATTCAAAACAAAAAAATGAAAAAAAGAAAAAAGAAAAAGAAAAGTAAAGAGAAATCCCTTCGTCCAATGGTGAAAACCTGGTAAACAGGCGCCCTGGATAAGTACCATGATGAAAACCTAGCAAATAGGCGTCATGTGTAGGTTGATCTTATATGTCACTTACACTTGGGGGCACAATGTCTTATCTATCCAACCTATCCTTTTTATATCATATCATTTCCATCCTACCTACCATCTTTAGCCATCATACATACCTATCAGATTGAGTCCATTCATCCACCCTTCTTCTTTTGATCTTGATGAAGATATAGGGGAAAAATGTTGAAACATGTCTTGGGTATCTCTTGACATACCTCATCCTTCCAAACAATCATATCATTATCCTATTGTCATAAGTTTTGTCATGAACAATCCTAAGTATTGTACCTAGAATGGGGCATGTTATTCCTACGCAACATAGTCTTTGGAAATCACATCCTTGCTCTCTTATGATGCATACATCAATTCCATTCACTATGACCTATCCATTCCATCCATCCATCTATCATGAGCCTTTTATCCCTTATCCCATCACCCACCCTTTCATCCATCAATCCCATTTATCTCCTTGCACCTAGACTTGGTTTTCCCCTTGTCATTGGTATCTAGCACAAAGGCTACTCAAATTTTCATCCTTTGACACCTCCAAACATTTCAAAAAACAAAAAAAAAATCAAAACATTCCAAAATCCAAAAAATAAACATTTAAAAGCCAAAAATCAAAACATGTCAAAATCCCATAAAATCAAAATATTTCCAAAATCCAAAAATCAAAACATTTCAAAAATCCAAAAAAAATCAAAAAAGTTTCAAAAATCCAAAAAAAATCAAAAAGTTCGAAAAGTCCAAAAAATCAAAACATTTCAAAAATACAAAAAATCAGATATCCAACAAAATCCAAGCAATAAAATCAAACCACATCACTTCTTCTCATCAATCTAATCATTATCATCAAAATCATTCCAATCCAATCATTCAACCATTCAACCAAATCAATCATCTTCATCAAAACCATTGCATCGAATCAAATCAATCAAATCAATTCAAGCAATAATTCAAATGCAAGTCAATCCTTAATCCATACCAATCAAGTCAATCAATCTTGTCAAATTATCCAATCACATCCTTTGGTCTTGATCCTTATCTTGTTGTAAACCTAATCAATCAATCAACCAATCAATCAATTATCATCATCCTTGTGTTGCTCTAGGGATATATCACCTCCTGACAATGACAACACTATCATCATCATCAATCAATCAATCAAATCAATGGTTTATAGCTTGACAGGGGCAATTCCTTGTTTGTTTTTGTATCATTTGTGCATGCTTGCTTGCTTGCTTGTGTGTGTTATCATTTTATCTTGCATTTGTATCAAATCCGTATCATTCCAGCTAATATTCATATCTTGTGTATGTTGGAGTAGCTTTTTGCACTATCCTTTGCATCTAAGGTCATATCATACCTTTTGTGCATTAGGACTTTAATGCTCTAAGTCTCCTTCCTCATATGTCTAGACAAGGTTGTATTATGTTGGGGCATGAGACACATTGTCACCTTGGTCCTTATATCTTGGTGCATAACGTCTAGTGCTAAATCAAACATCATGGTTGCTCACCTTCATTGCAGCATAACGTACCATTCCTCTCCTTCATCCACTTCCTATCTTACATCATTCATCTTGTCTATCCTTATCATTTCATTTCGAGAGCCTACCCGTGTTTGTTCAACCCGCCTATCCTCTCGAGGGGGCATCATCATTCCATCATCCTATCTTTATATCATTATCCATTCTTCTCTATCCATACCTTAACTTCTTTGAAATGATGTTACTCGACAAAAAAATATCATCATCTCGAACATCATCTCAAAGAGGGGCAAAATGTATGCACGTAAAAATGGTCAACATTATAATAAGTCTGGTAATTAATTAAATACAATTATTTAATTAATCTCCTAAAGTCATCTACATATAAATAAATTTAATTATTTATTTATATTGTTCATTCTTATGATTCTTCTACATTAATTAAATAAAGAACTTTATTTAATTAATTACCATCTCCATATTCCTCATAATTAAATTAAATAAATTCTATAATTTATTTATATTTGATTATCATGTTATTCGAAATTTGAAAATTTGAATTCAAAAATGGAATATTCCTCCTCTTCATCTCATAGTTAAATTAAATATTTTAAATATTTAATTTAATTCCTTCTAAATCCATCTCTCTCACATAATTAAATACTGCTTATTTAATTATGTGACTTTCTAATCTCATCTTCACATATAATTAAGTAAGTTTATTTATTTAATTATGAAATCTCATTTTAACTCATTCTTCAAAACGACAACTTTCCTTTAGTTCTAAATGGGAAAAAATGAAAAAGAGGAAACCTTCTACTTCTCTCACTCAACTTTCGAAAATCCTATACCGTTCATCTTACCAGACTGAATCTCAACCATTGATCTTTGCCAACTAAGTTTTTGCATTCGAAAATCTATAAATCTAACCTTTCACAAGCCATTTGGATCGAATCTTCAAACATCCTTATGCTGTCAAAATATTCTATCTTTCATCCATCATTCTCCTTCAAACATTTACCATATCGTTATGCTGCTGAAGTGAACAACCAACATTCCTCCATTATCAACCTTCAAAATATTGCATTCTTAGTATAGTATGCATTTATTTTTAAATCTCGTTCTTTAGTAGTCCTTTTGTGGAGCTTAGCATACAAATCGGAGAGCTTTGGCAAAAATACTGGAGATAGAGGACAATGGGACGTCTTCAAAGGAGCTGCTGCATTGAGAGTTTGCTTTACTTTGTTTAATCAGTTTTCCTTTGATTTAAAGTTTCATTGGTGTGCTTGAATAGTATTTATTTCATTTTAATATGCACATATTTTTCAATCACACAATATCGTTTTTTCCATACAAAGCAAATAAAATTTAAAACATTTAAGCAATGTGAATGATTTTTTGTTAGATTCCAATTTAGGGTTTTAACAATTTTTTTTGTTCCAATTCAATTTAGGGTTTCAGTTTTAAACAATTAGGGTTTTTAATGAAATTTTTTGTTTCAATTCAAACTAGGGTTTTCAAATTCAATTGATTTGAATTCAGGGTTTCAAAAAGCTCGATTTGGATTTGTAAATGCGATTTTTTATTTCATTTCGATTTCTAGGGTTTTGAAATGCAATTTTTTTTGTTTTGTTTCAATTAGTGTTTTCAAAATCAATTTTTTTTGGGTTTAATCGAACAATTTAAGATTTAAAAGTTAAATTTTGTTTCTAAAACACAATTCAAGGTTTTTGCTTTCATTTTTATTAAAAAACATTTAAGTTCATTGCAAGTTTTCGTCTATTTTTACAATTATTGAATTCTACTATAACAATTAAAAAAATGATTAAAACGTGACATAAATTAAAAAAAATACATGCTAAATTAACATATTTCTTTTAAAATTTCAATTCAAAATAAAAAAATGCAAAGAAATGGTGTTTAGATGGGGTACCTGTAGTTGGTCGTGGGGTCGCTATTGCCAACACTCAGTCGGGGCCCGTTCGCAGAGCAGTGAAAACTGTTCTTTTTAAAATAGCAGATAAAACAAAGGATCTGATGATACAACTCGAGATCCGTTATTATATAAATGGGATCCATTATTTCTCATCGGATCCCAGATTTTTATAAATGGGATCTTAAATCGATCCGGGTTCGGTCCATTGGTTCGAGCGGAATGGATTCATTTTTAAAAAGCGAGATCCCGTTTGATCTCGGCTCAAGATCCCGAACCGTAGCGGGATCCCAATTTTTAAAAATCGGGATCCCGTTTATTAAATCAGGATCCCGTTTATTCGATGCCGATTTCAATTTTTTGGCTAAGGCAAAAAACTTCCACGTTTTATGGACTCAACTTCTTGCACACACCCACCTTCATTTTTTTGTTGAGTTATAGCTACACTTTCGAAACTGCTCTTGTTTATGTTATAGCTACACTTTGGAAACCACCCATGTTTGAGTTATAGTCGTATTTAGTAAACCCCTCGAGTTTGAGTTTTCATGGGCCATCGATCAAGTTTGGTGACTACGCTTATGGATTACATTGTAGTTGTGCATTGTATATGCGTATTTTCTATTTCCTTTCATGAACCTTCAATTTTTGTTGAATTATAGCCTCAATTAGGAACCTGGTCATGTTTGAGATTTTGTGGGCCATCGATCAACTTTGATGACTACGATTGTGGATTATATTGTAGTTGTGCATTTTGTATGCATATTTCTAATTTTTTTCCATGAACCTTCATTTTTTGTTTAGTTATAGCTGCATTTCGTAAAACACTCATGTTTGAGTTTTTGTGGGCTATCGATCAACTTTGGTGACTACGATTGTGGATTACATTGTATTTGTGCATTCTATACACATATTTTCTATTTCCCTGCGCGAACAATCATTTCTTATTGAGTTTTTTTGGGCCATCGATCAACTTTGGTAACTACGATTGTGGATTGTATTGTAGTTGTGCATTTTGTACGCATATTTTTAATCACCTTTCACGAACCTTCACTTTTTGTAGAGTGATAGCCACATTTAGGAAAACACTCAACTTTAGTGACTACAATTGTGGATTACACTGTAGTTGTCAATTTTTACGCATATTTTATATTGCATTTCACAAACCTTCATTTTTGTTGAGTTATAGCTGCATTTAGGAAACCGCTCATTTTTGAGTTTTCATGGGCCATCAATCAACTTATGTGATTACGATTGTGGATTGCACTCTAGTTGTGAATTATGATTGTTAATTTTCTATTGATTTTTGTGAACATTCCATTTTGTTTAGGTTATAGCTGCATTTAGGAAACTGGTCCTATTAAAGTTTTTGTGTGCCATGAAACAACTTTCATGACTATGATTGTGGATTGTAATATAGTTGTGCATTTTGTATGCATACTTTTAATTGCCTTCCAAGAACCTTCAGTTTTTAATTTAGTTATAACCACATTTAGGAAAATGCTCATGTTTGACTTTTCATGGGCTATCGATCAACTTTGATGATTACGATTGTGGATTACACTATAGTTGTGCATTTTATATGCGTATTTTCTATCACCTTTCATGAACTTTCATTTTTTATTGAGTTATATCCACATATTTTCTATCGCCTTTCAAGAACCTTCACTTTTTGTTTATTTATAGCTGCACTTAGGAAACTGCTCGTGTTTGAGTTTTTGTGGGCCATGGATCAACTTTGGTGACTACGATTGTGGATTACTATGTAGTACTTTGTTCTCTACGTGTATTTTCTATCACATTTTACAAACCTTCATTTTTTATTTAGTTATAGCTGCATTTAGGAAACTACTCAAGTTTGAGTTTTTGTGGGCCATCGATCAACTTAATTAACTCTGCTTGTGTATTAAACTGTAGTTGTTCATTTTATACGCGTATTTTCTAACGCCTTTTGCGAACATTCATTTTTTCTTGGGTTATAGCCACTTTTATGAAACCGCTCATGCTTGACTTTTTGTGGGCCATCAATCAACTTTGGTGACTTATATTGTGGATTACACTGTAGTTGTGCATTTTATACACATATTTTCTATCGCCTTTTGCAAACCTTTATTTTTCGTTCAAACAAAGCTGCACTCATGAAACCGCTTATGTTTGAGTTTTCATGGGCCATCGATAAAATTTGGTCACTACGATTATGGATTGCAATCTAGTTTTCCATTCTATATGTGTATTTTCTATTCCCTTTCGTGAGATTTCAGTTTTTGTTGACTTATAGCTGCATTTAGGAAACCGCTCGAGTTTGAGTTTTCGTGGGCCATTGATCAACTTTAGTGACTATGATTGTGGATTACACTGTAGTTGTGTATTTTATATGGGTATTTTCTATCACCTTTCGTGAAGCTTCATTTTTCATTGAGTTATTGTCACACTTAGGAAACTGCTCATGTTTGAGTTTTCGTGGGCCATCGATCAACTTTGGTGACTATGATTGTGGATTGCACTGTAGTTGTCCATTCTATCCGCGTATTTTCTATCACGTTTCACAAACCTTCATTTTTTTTGAGTTATAGCAGCATTTAGGAACCACTCATGTTTGAGTTTTTGTGGCTTATTTTTTGTTGAGTTATAGCCACATTTAGGAAACCACTCAAGTTTAAGTTTTCGTGGGCCACTGATCAACTTTGGTGATTATGCTTGTGGATTACACTGTAGTTGTGCATTCTATACCTATATTTTCTATCGGCTTTCTTGAACCTTAATTTTTAGTTCAGTGGCCCATGAAAACTCAAGCACGAGTTGTTTCCTTAGTACGGCTATAACTCAACAAAAAATGGAGGTTCACGAAAGGTGATAGAAAATAAGCGTACATATTAGACAACTACAATGCAATCCACAATTATAGTCACCAAAGTTGATTGATGCCTGATGACAACTGAAACACGAGTTGTTTTCTAAATGCGTTTATAACTCAATAAAGAATGAATGTTCATGAAAGGTGATAGAAAATATGCGTATAGAATGCACAACTATTCTGCAATCCAAAATCATAGTCAACAAAGTTGATCAATGTCCCACAAAAACTCAAACATGAGTAGTTTCTTAAGTGAAGCAATAACTCAATGAAAAGTAAATGTTCGAAAGGTGATAGACTATATAGAATGCATAACTACTGTGTAATCCACAATCATAGTACCAAAGTTGATTGATGGCCCACGAAAAACTCAAACACGAGAGTTTTCCTAAATGTGGCTATAACTAAAAAAAATGAAGTTTCGTGAAAGGCAATTAAAAATATGCGTACAGAATGTACAATTATAGTACAATCTGCAATCGTAGTCATCAAAGTTGACTGATGGCCCACATGTATAGAGTGAACAACTATAGTGTAATCCACAATCGTAGTTCCCCAAGTTGATTGATGGCCCAAGAAAACCCAAATACGAGTTGTTTCTTAAATGCGGCCATAACTCATCAAAAAATGTAGGTTTGCAAAATGCAATAGAAAATACATGTATAGAATGCACAATTACATTGTAATCCACAAGTGTAGTCACCAAAGTTGGTTGATGTCCCACGAAAAGTCAAACTCTAGCGGTTTCCTAAATGCGGCTATAACTAAACAAAAAATGAATGTTCACGAAAGGCAATAGAAAATACGCATACACAATGTACAACTACTATGCAATCCACAATCATAGTCACCAAAGTTGATCGATGGCCCATGAAAACTCAAACACGAGCGGTTTGCTGAATGCGGCTTTAACTCACCAAAAAATGAAGGTTCATAAAACATGATTAAAAATGTGTGTTGAATACACAATAAAGTACAATCCAAAACTATCGTCACCAAAGTTGATTGATGGCCCACAAAAACTCAAACATGAGCAGTTTCCTAAATGTGGTGATAACTCAACAAAAAATGAAGGTTCACAGGAGGTGATAGAAAATGCATCTATTACTCAACAACTACAGTGCAATCCACAATCATAGTCACTAAAGTTGATCGATGGCCAATGAAAAGTCAAACATGAGCGGTTTCCTAAATGCAACTATTACTAAAAAATAAATGAAGGTTCATGAAAGGAAATACAAAATACAAATACACAATGGACAACTATAGTGCAATCCACAATTTTAGTCACCAAAGTTGACTACAATTGTAGGGAACCATTTGTGTTTGAGTTTTCTTGGGCCATCGATCAACTTTTGTGACTACAATTGTGGACTATAGTTTTGCATTTTGTACATATATTTTTAATCGCCTTACACGAACCTTCATTTTTTGTTGAGTTATAGCCACATTCAAAAAAATGCTTGTGTTTGAGTTTTCGTGGGCCATCGATCAACTTTGGTGACTAAGATTGTTGTAATTGTGCATTCTATACGCATATTTTCTATCGCCTTTCGTGAACCTTCATTTTTCGTTGAGTTATAGCCGCATTTAGGAAACCACTTGTGTTTGAGTTTTCGTGGTCCATCAATCAACTTTGGTGACTATGATTGTGGATTGCACTATAGTTGTCCATTCTCTACGTGTATTTTCTATCACCTTTTGTGAACCTTCATTTTTTGTTAAGTTATAGCCAAATTTAGGAGATCGCTCGTGTTTGAGTTTTCCTGGGCCATCAATCAACTTTGGTCACTACAATTGTGGATTGTAATGTAGTTCTGCGCTATGAATGTTAATTTTCTATCGCCTTTCACGAAACTTCATTTTTTGTTGAGTTATAGCCTCATTTAGGAAATGAGTCATCTTTGAGTTTTTGTGGGCCATTAATAAACTTTGGTGACTACACTTGTGGATTACAGTATAGTTTTCCATTCTATACACATATTTTCTATTGTTTTTCATGAACCTTCATTTTTTGTTGAGTTATATCCATATTTAGGAAACCACTCATGTTTGAGTTTTTGTGGGCCATCAATCAACTTTGGTGACTACGATTGTGGATTACACTATAATTGTGCATTCTATACGCATATTTTCTGTTGTCTTTCTTGAACCTTCATTTTTTTTTGACTTATAGCCGTATTTACGAAACCGCTCATGTTTAAGTTTTTGTAGCACATCAATCAACTTTAGAGACAACAATTGTGGATTACACTACAATTTTACATTCTATACATGTATTTTCTATTTCCTTTTGTGAACCTTCATTTTTTGTTTAGTTATTGCCGCATTTAGGAAACTGCTCATGTTTGAGTCCTTATTGGCCATCGATGGACTTCGGTGACTATGTTGTTGATTGTACTATAGTGGTACATTTTGTAAGCATATTTTTAAATGCCTTTCACTAACCTCCATTTTTTGTTGAGTTATAGCCACATTTAGGAAAACGCTTGTGTCAATTGTGTACGTGTATTTTCTATCACCTTTCGGAAACCTTCTTTTTTTGTTGAGTTATAGCCACATTTAGGAAACCACTCGAGTTTCAATTTTTGTTGGCCATCAATAAACTTTGGTGTCTACACTTGTGGAATACACTGTAGTTGTGCACTCTATAGGGTATTTTCTATCGCCTTTCTTGAACCTTCATTTTAAATTTAGTTATACCCGAACTTAGGAAACCGCTCATATTTGAATTTTTCTGGGCCATCGATCAACTTTCATGAATACAATCTTGGATTACACTATAGTTTTCTATTCTCTATGTGTATTTTCTATCACCTTTCGCAAACCTTCATTTTTTGTTGAGTACCTACATTTCAGAAACCGCTCAAGTTTGAGTTTTTGTGGGACATTGATCAACTTTGGTGACTACGCTTGTGGATTACATTGTAGTTGTCCATTTTATACGCGTATTTTCTATCGGCTTTTGCGAACCTTCATTTTTACTTGAGTTATATCCACATTTAGGAAACCACTTGTGTTTGAGTTTATGTGGGCCATCAATCAACTTGGGTGACTTTGATTCTTTATTACACTATAGTTCTGCATTCTATACTCGTATTTTCTATCGCCTTTCGCAAACCTTCATTTTTTGTTGAGATATAGCAGCATTTAGGAAAATGCTTATGTTTGAGTTTTTTCAGGCATCAATAAACTTTGATGACTACGATTGTGGATTGTACCATACTTGTGCATTCTATACGCATATTTTGTATTTCCTTTTACGAACCTTCATTTTTTGTTGAGTTATAGCCACATTTAGGAAACTGCTCATGTTTGAGTTTTCATGGGCCATTGATAAACATTGGTGATTATGATTGTGGATTGTACTATAGTTGTCCATTTTTTGTACGCATATTTTCTATTGCCTCTTGTGAACCTTCATTTTTTGTTGAGTTATAGCCGCATTTAATAAACCACTTGTGTTTGAGTTTTCATGGGCCATCGATCAACTTCGGTGACTACGCTTGTGCATTACACTGTAGTTATGCATTCTATACATGTATTTTCTATTGCCTTTTGTGAACCTTCATTTTTGTTGAATTATAGCCGCACTTAGGAAACTACTTGTGTATGAGTTTTCGTGGGCCATCGATAAACTTTGGTGACTACGATTGTGGACTGCACTGTAGTTGTCCATTTTGTATGCATATTTTCTATTTCCTTTCGTGAACCTTCTCTTTTTGTTGAGTGAAAAATTAGTTTTTTGAAAAAAGCACGATTTCAGTTTACTTAGAACGACATTCTCTACAATACCCATTTCTCAAATTTTTCATAAAAAGAATAATTTTTTTTCCCTCGGTTACCTCTACTACTTCTACTTCTCAAAAAAATCTATCTGTTTTGTAGATTTTATTTTTGAGGGGTTATTGCACGTTGGTGAAAAATTAATTTTTCAAAAAATGGATGATCTAGATATACTCGGAATGATATTCTCTAAAAAATCCATTTCACAAATTTTTCATAAAAGGATTCAAAAAGTTCTCCTTTGTTACCTCCACTGCTTCTAGTTTAAAAATAATCTATCTTTTTCAGGAACAAATAATTTCAAGAAAAGGACGATCTCGGTCTCCTCAGCACACGAGCACCTATAAAAACCATATTTTTTTATTTTCCCAAAAAATATTGTTTTGTAGATTCTATTTTTGAGGGGTTCTTTCATGTTGGTGAAAAATTAATTTTTTGAAAAAAGGATGATTTGGATTTACTCAAAATGAAATTCTCTACAAAACCCATTTCTTAGATTTTTCATAAAAAGGTTCAAATTTTTTTACTATGTTACCTCTACTGCTTCTACTTTTAAAAAAAAACTATCTTTTTGAAAAATAACTTATTTTTTCAAAAAACAGACAATCTAAATCTCTTTAGCACACTAGCACCTATAAAACCCATACTTTTTATTTTCACAAAAAAAATTATTTCGTAGATTCAATTTTTGAGAGGTTCTTTCATGTAGATGAACAATTAGTTTTTTGGAAAAAGGACGATTTGGGTTTACTAAGAATGACATTCTCTATAAAGCCCATTTCTCATATTTTTCATAAAAAGATTAAAAAAAATTGCCTATGTTACCTCTACTGCTTTTGTTTTTCAAAAGAATCTATCTTTTTCAAGAATAACTTATTGTTTCAAAAAATGGACGATTTGGGTCTCTTCAGCACATGAGCACCTACAAAACCCATATTTTTGATTTTCCCCAAAAAATTGTTTCATAGATTCTATTTTTGAGGGGTTTTTGCATGTTGGTGAAAAATTAATTTTTCAAAAAACCACGATCTGGGTCTATTCAGAACGACAATCTATACAAAACCCATTTCAAATAGTTTTCATAAAAAGATTCAAAAAAATTACCATTGTTACCTCTACTACTTCTACTTTTCAAAAAAATCTATCATTTTCAAGAATTTCTTAAAAAAAAATATATGAACTGGGTGTCTTTACCTGTCGAGCACTTATCAAACCCATATTTTCAATTTTCCCATAAAAAATTGTTTCGTAGATTCTATTTTTTAGGGGTTCTTGCATGTTGGTGAAAAATTAGTTTTTCAAAAAAAGGACGATCTAGGTCTATTAGAACGACATTCTCTCAAAATACCATTTCTTAGATTTTTCATAAAAAGATTCAAAATTTTTACCTCTACTGCTTCTACTTTTCAAAAACATATATCTTTTTCAAGAATAACTTATTTTTTGAGAAAATGGACGATTTGGGTATCTTTACAACACAAGAAACTATAAAACCTTATTTCAATTTTTCCAAAAAAAATTGCTTCGTAGATTCTATTTTTGAGGGGTTCTTGCATGTTGTTGAAAAATTAGTTTTTCGAAAAAAGGATGATTTGGGTCTACTCAAAATGACAATCCCCACAAAAACCATTTATCCCATCTTTCATGCAAAGATTCAAAAAATTTTCCTTTGTTACATCTACTGCTTCAACTTTTCAAAGAAATCTATCTTGAAGTTATTTTTTCAAAAAATGGTCGATTTGGGTCTCTTTAGCACATGAACACCTATAAAACCCATATATTCGATTTTCCAAAAAAAACTATTTCGTAGATTCTATTTTTGAGGGGTTCTTGCATGTTGGTGAAATTTAGTTTTTTGAAATAAAGATGATGTGAGTCCACTCAGAATGACATTCTCTACAAAACCCATTTCTCAGATATTTCATAAAAAGATTCAAAAAAATTTCCTCTGTTACCACTACTGCTTCTACTTAAAAAAAAAAATTATCTTTTCCAAAAACAACGTATTTTTTCAAAAAGTAGATGATCTGAACCTCTTCAGCACACCAGCACCTATAAAACCCATATATTCGATTTTCCAAAAAAAATTGTTTCGTAGATTCTATTTTTGAGGTGTTCTTGCATGTTGGTGAAAAAATAGTTTTTCGAGATAAGGATGATTTGGGTGTACTCAGAATGACATTTTCTACACAACCCATTTCTCAGATATTTCACAAAAGGATTCAAAAAACTTTGCCTCTGTTACCTCTACTACTTCTACTTTTCAAAAAAAAAAATCTTTTTCAAGAACTAATTTTTTTCAAAAAATAGATGATTTCAATCTCTGCAGCACACCGGCACCTATAAAATTAATATTTTCGATTTTCCAAAAAAAAATTGTTTTGTAGATTCTACTTTTAGATTCTACTACTTCTTGCATGTTGGTGAAATATTAGTTTTTTGAAAAAAGGATGATTTGGGTCAGAATGACATTCTCTACAAAAACCATTTATCCCATTTTTCATAAAACAATTAAAAATAAAATCCTTTATTACCTCTACTGCTTCTACTTTTCAGACAAATCTATCTTTTTCAAGAAGATGTTATTTTTTCAAAAAACATACGATTTTGCTCTGTTTAGCACATGAACACCTATAAAACCCATATAGTCAATATTCCAAAAAAAATTGTTTCGTAGATTCTATTTTTGAGGGGTTCTTGCATATTGGTGAAAAATTAGTTTTTCGAAATAAGCACGATCTGGGTCTACTAAGAACGACATTCTCTACAAAACACATTTCTTAGATATTTCATAAAAAGATTGAAATTTTTTGCCTATGTTACCTCTACTACTTCTACTTTCGAAAAAAACCTATCTTTTTCAAGAATAAATATTTTTTTCAAAAACCAGATGATCTTGGTCTCTCTTTAACACATGGCCACCTATAAAACCCATATTTTTTATTTTCCCAAAAAAAATTGTTTCATAGATTCTATTTTTTAGGGTTTCTTGCATGTTGGTGAAAAATTAGTTTTTTCGAAAAAAGTATGATCTAGGCGTATTCATAACGACATTCTCTACAAAACACATTTCTCATATTTTTATAAAAGCATTTAAAAAATTCACCTCTATTACCTCTATTGTTTCTACTTTTCAAAAAAATCTCTCATTCAAAAACTTATTTTAAAAAAAATGGACCATCTGGTTGTCTTTAGCTGTCGAGCACCTATAGAACCCATATATTCAATTTTCCTAAAAAAAATTGTATCGTAGATTCTATTTTTGAGGGGTTTATTGCATGTTGTTGAAAAATTAGTTTTTCAAAAATAGGACGATCTGGGTCTACTCATAATGACAATCTCTACAAAACCTATTTCTCAAAATTTCCATAAAAATAATCAAAAAATTTGCCTCTGTTACCTCCACTTCTTTTCAAAAAAATAATCTTTTTCAAGAAAAACTTATTTTTTGAAAAACTAGACGATCTAGGTCTCTTCAGCACACAAGTACCTATAAACCCATACTTTCAATTTTCCTAGAAAATTTTGTTTCATAGATTCTATTTTTTAGGCATTCTTGAATGTTGGTGAAATATCAGTTTTCCAAACAAAGGACAATCTAGGTGTACTCAGAATGATATTCTCTACATAACCCATTTATCCCATTTTTCGTAAAAAGATTCAAAAAAATTGCCTCTGCTACCTCAACTGCTTCTACTTCTCAAAAAAATATGTGTTTTTCAAGAAGAAGTTTATTTTTCAAAACACGGACGATTTGGGTCTCTTTACCACATGAACACCTATAAAACCCACATTTTCAATTTTCTAAAAAAAATAGATTCGTAGATTCTATTTTTGAGGAGTTCTTGGATGTTGGTGAAAAATTAGCTTTTTGAAAAGAGGACGATTTGGGTATTCTTAGAATGACATTCTCTATAAAACTCATTGATCAAAATTTTCATAAAAAAGATTCAAAAAATTTGCCTCTGTTACCTCTACTGCTTCTACTTTTGAAAAAAACATCTTTTTCAAAAACAACTTTTTTTTTCAAAAAATGAATTATCTGGGTCTCTTTAGCTCTCGAGCACCTATAGAACCCATATTTTTTATTTTCCCAAAAAAACTTGTTCCGTAGATTCTATTTTTGAGGGGTTCTTTCATGTAGGTGAAAAATTAGTTTTTCAAAAAGAAGACGATCTGGGTCTACTTAGAAAGACAATCTCTAAAAATCTCATTTCTTAGATTTTTCATTAAAAGATTCAAAAAAATTGCCTCTATTACCTCCACTACTTCTATTTTTCAAAAAAATCTATCTTTTTCAAGAACAACTTATTTTCTCAAAAACTGGACAATCTGAGTCTCTTGAGCACACAAATACCTATAAAACCCATATTTTTTATTTTCCCAAAAAAAATTGTTGCATCGATTTCATTTTTGACGGGCTCTTGGATGTTGGTGAAATATTAGTTTTTTTCTAAAAAAGGACAATCTGGGTCTACTCAGAATGACAATCTCTCCAAAACCCATTTATCCAAATTTTCCTAAAAGCGGCTATACCTCAACAAAAAATGAAGGTTCGCAAAAGACGTTAGAAAATACGCATACATAAAGGAAAACTACAATGCAATCCACAATCATAGTCACCAAAGTTGATTGATGGCCCACAATAACTCAAACACGAGTGTTTTCTTAAATGGAGCTATAAATTTATGAAAAAATGAAGGTTCATGAAAGGCAAAAGAAAATATGCATATAGAATGGACAATTACAGTGCAATCCACAATTATAGTCACCAAAGTTGATTGATGGCCCATGAAAACTCATACATGAGCAGTTTCCTAGGTGTAGTTATAACTCAATGAAAAATGAAGGTTCACGAAAGCTAATAGAAAATACACATATAGAATGCACAACTAAACTGTAATAAAAAATCGTACTTACCAAAGTTGATCGATGGCCCACGAAAACTCAAACACAATCATTTTCCTAAATGAGGTTATAACTCAACAAAAATTGAAGGTTCGCAAAAGGCAATTAAATATATGTGTATAGAATGCACAATTACATTACATCCACAATCATAGTCACCAAAGTTGATAGATGACCCACAAAAACTCAAACATGAGCGGTTTCCTAAATGCAGCTAAAACTAAAAAAAATTGAAGGTTCACGAAAGGCGATAGAAAATACGCATATAGAATGCACAACTACAGTCTAATCAACAATCTTATTCACCAAAGTTGATTGATGGCCCACGAAAACTCAAACACGAGTGTTTTCCTAAATGCGGCTATAACTCAACAAAAAATGAAGGTTCGTGAAAGGTGATTAAAAATATGCATACATAATGCACAACTAAAGTACAAAACATAATCCTAATCACTAAAGTTGATTTATGGCCCACAAAAACTAAAATATGAGTGATTTTGTAAATGCGGTTGCAACTCAACAAAAACTGAATGTCTGCGAAAGGCGATAGAAAATACGTATACATAATGGACAACTATAGTACAATCCAAAATTGTAGTCACCAAAGTTGATCGATGGCCCACGAAAATTCAAACACGAGTGGTTTGCTAAGTGTAGTTAAGTCAACGAAAAATGAAGGTTCGCAAAAGTTAATAGAAAATACGGGTATAAAATGCAAAACTATAGTGTAATGAACAATCGTAGTTACAAAAGTTGATCGATGGTCCAAGATAACTCAAACACGATCATTTTACTAAATGCGGCAACAACTCAAAAAAAAAAAGGTTCTTGAAAAGAGATTAAAGATATGCATACATAATGCACAACTATAGTACAATCCACAATCGTAGTCACCAAAGTTGATCGATGGCCCATAAAAGTTCAAACATGAGAGGTTTCATAATTAAGGATATAACTCAACAAAAAATGAAGTTTCGCAGAAGGCGATAGAAAATAGGCATATAGAATGTACAACTACAATGTAATCCATAAGTGTAGTCACCAAAGTTGATCGATGGCCCACGAAAACTCAAACTCAAAAGATTTCCTAAATACGGCTGTAACTCAACAAACAATGACTGTTCGCAAAAGCCAAAAGAAAATACGTGTATAGAATGGAAAACTACAGTCCAATCCACAATCGTTGTGACAAAAGTTGATCTATGGCCCACGAAAACGCAAACACGAGTGGTTTCCAAAGTGCAGCTATCACTCAACAAAAAATGAAGTTTGGCAAAAGGAGATAGAAAATATGATTGTTTTCCTAAATGCAGCTATAACTCAACACAAAATGAAGGTTCGTCAAAGGCGATTAAATATGTGCGTACAAAAAATCAATCCAAAATCCATAATTGTAGTCACCAAAGTTGATGGATGGCTCACGAAAACTCAAAACATGAGCGGATTCCTAAATGCAGCTATAACTCAACAAAAAATTAAGGTTCGTGAGAGGTGATAGAAAATTAGCATTCATAATGCACAACTATAGTGTAATCCATAATTGTAGTCACCAAAGTTAATTGAGGGCCCATGAAAACTTAAACACAAGCAGTAATCCTAAATGCAGCTATAACTCAACAAGAAAAGAAAGTTCACGAAAGGCAATAGAAAATACGCATACAAAATTGACAACCACAGTGCAATCCACAATCATACTCACCAAAGTTGATGGATGGCCCACGAACAGTGAAACATGAGCAGTTTCCTAAATACAGCTATAACTCAACTAAAAATGAATGTTCGTGAAAGGAAATAGAAAATACACGTACAAAATGGCTAACTATAGTGCCATCCACGATCGTAGTCACCAAAGCTTATAGATGACCCAGAAAAATGCAAACACGAGCTTTTTCCTAAATGCGGTTATAAGTCAACAAAAAATGAAGGTTCATGAAAGGTGGTAGAAAATACGTGTACAGAATAGACAACTACAGTGCAATCCAAAATTGTAGGCAAAAGGGGATATAAACTAAATGTAAATATTGGACAACTATAGTGCAATCCACAATTGTAGTCACTAAATTTGATCAATGGCCCACGAAAACTCA
Organism: Sequoia sempervirens; assembly: GCA_007258455.2. Taxonomy (NCBI): domain Eukaryota; kingdom Viridiplantae; phylum Streptophyta; class Pinopsida; order Cupressales; family Cupressaceae; genus Sequoia; species Sequoia sempervirens. Next base: position 565,178,845 of record VDFB02000017.1, read on the forward strand.
TACATGAGTGGTTTCCTAAATGTGGCTATAACTCAACAAAAAAGGAAGGTTCATGAAAGGCGATAGAAAATACGTGTATATAATCCACAACTATAGTGTAATCCATAAGCGTATTCACCAAAGTTGATCGATAGCACATGAAAACTCAAATTTGAGCGGATTCCTAAATACGGATATAACTCAACAAAACATGAAGGTTTGCAAAAGCTGATAGAAAATAAGTGTACAGAATGGACAACTACAGTGCAATCCATAATCATAGTCACCAAATTTAATTGATGGCCCACGAAAACTCAAACACGAGCAGTTTCCTAAGTGCGGCTATAACTCAACAAAAAATGAAGATTCACAAAAGGCAATAGAAAATACACGTATAAATTGCACAACTACAGTGTAATCCACAATTCTAGTCACCAAACTTGATCGATGGCCCATGAAAAGTCAAACTCAAGTGGTTTCCTAAATATAGCTATAACTCAACAAAAAATGAAGGTTCACGAAAGATGATAGAAAATACACATACATAATGGACAACTACACTGTAATCCACAATCGTAGTCACAACAAGTTGTTTGATGGCCCACAAAAACTCAAACACAAGCGTTTTCCTAAATGCAATTACTATAACTGAAGAAAAAATGAAGGTTAATCAAAGGCAATTAAAAATATGTGTACAAAATGCACAACTATAGAACAATCCACAATCATAGTCACCAAATTTAATCGATGGGCCACGAAAACTCAAACAAAACATTTAATTTTTGTTGAGTCATAGCCGCATTGAGGAAAACACTCGTGTTTGAGTTTTTGTGGGGATAAATCAACATTGTTGACTACGATTGTGGATTGCACTATAGTTGTGCATTTTGTATGCCTATTTATAATCGCCTTTCACGAACCTTCATTTTTTGTTAAGTTATAGCCTTATTTAGGAAAACACTCGTGTTTGAGTTTTCCTGGCACATCGATCAACTTTGGTGACTACGATTGTGGACTACACTGTAGTTGTGCATTCTATACATGTATTTTCTATCGCCTTTCGCGAAACTTCATTTTTCATTGAGTTACAGCTGCACTAAGGAAATCGCTCTTGTTTGAGTTTTCGTGGGTCATTGATCAACTTTAAAGACTACGATTGTGCATTGGACAGTAGTTGTCCATTCTATTGGCGTATTTTCTATCAGCTTTCGTGAACCTTTTTTATTGAGTTATAGACTCATTTAGGAAAATACTTGATTTTTAGTTTTAGTGGGCCATCGATCAATTTTGGTGACTACGCTTGTGGATTACACTGTAGTTGTGCATTCTATACACGTATTTTCTATCGCCTTTCAAGAACCTTCATTTTTTGTTGAGGTATAGCTACATTAAGAAAACTGCTCATCTTTGAGTTTTCATGGGCCATCGATCAACATTGGTGACTATCATTGTGGATTGCACTGTAGTCATCTATTCCATACATTTATTTTCTATTGCCTTTCAAAAACCTTCATTTTTTGATGAGTTACAACTGCATTTAGGAAAACATTCGTGTTTGAGTTTTTGTGGGCAATCAATCAACTTTGCTGACTATACTTGTGAATTACACTGTAGCTATGCATTATATAGGCATATTTTCTATTTCCTTTCATGAACGTTCATTTTTTGTTGTGTTATAGCCGCATTTAGGAAAACGCTCGTGTTTGAATTTTTGTGGGCCATTGATCAACTTTGGTAACTACAATTGTGGATTAAACTATAGTTGTGCATTCTATATGCGTATATTATATCGACTCTCGTGAACCTTCATTATTCGTTGAGTTATAACTGCACTTAGCAAACCACCCTTGTTTGAATTTTCGTGGGCCATCGATCAAATTTGGTGATTACAGTTGTGGATTGCACTGTAGTTGTCCATTATGTATGTTTATTCTCTATCACCTTTCACGAACATTCAGTTTTTGTTGAGTTATAACCCCATTTAGGAAACCGCTCATGTTTTAGTTTCTGTGGGCTATAAATCATCTTTAGTGATTATGATTGTGTATTGCACTGTAGTTGTGCATTCTGTACACATATTTTTAATCCCCACAAAAACTCAAACTCAAACAGTTTCCTAAATGCAACTACAACTCAACAAAAAATGAAGGTTCGAGAAAGGCAATAGAAAATAAACATACAAAATGGACAACTACAGTTCAATCCACAATTGTAGTCACCAAATTTGATCGATGGCCTACGAAATCTCAAACACGAGCAGCTTCCTAAGTGTAGTTATAACTCAATGAAAAATGAAGGTTTGCGAAATTCGATAGAAAATATGAGTATAGAATGCACAACTATAATGTAATCCACAATCGTACTTACCAAAGTTGATCGATGGCCCACAAAAACTCAAACATGAGTGGTTTCCAAAATGCGGATATAACTGAACACAAAAAGAAGGTTCGCGAGAGGCAATAGAAAATTGCCATTCATAATGCACAACTATAGTGCAATCCACAATTGTACTCACCAAAGTTGATTGATGGCCCACAAAAACTCAAACACGAGCTGTTTCCTAAATGCAGCTATAAGTCAATAAAAAATGAAGGTTCACAAAAGGCAATAGAAAATACATGTACAAAATTGACAACTACAGTGCAATCCACAATTGTAGTCACAAAATTTGATGGATGGCCAACGAAAAACTCAAACACGAGCAGTTTCCTAAATGTAGCTATAACTAAACAAAAAATGAATGTTAAATAAAGGCAATAGAAAATATGCGTACATAATTGACAACTGCAGTGTAATAGACAATTGTAGTAAAAAAAGTTGATTGATGGCCCACAAAAGCTCAAACATGAGTGTTTTCCTAAATGCAGCTATAAGTCAACAAAAAATGAAGCTTCACAAAAGGCGATAGAAAATACATGTACAAAGTGGACAACTACAATGAAAACCACAATCGTAGTCACAAGAATTGATCAATGGCCCACGAAAACTCAAACACAAGTGCTTTCCTAAACGCGGTTATAACACAACAAAAAATGAAGGTTCGCGAAAGGCCATAGAAAATATGCATATAGAACAGACAACTATAGTGCAATCCACAAGCTTAGTCACCAAAGTTTATTTATGGCCTACAAAAACTAAAACACGAGCGGTATCATAAATGTGGCTATAACCCAACAAAAAATGAAGGTTCGTGAAAGGTGATAGATAATACCTGTACAAAATATACAACTACAGTGCAATCCACAATCGTAGTCACCAAAGTTGACCAATAGCCCAAGAAGACTCAAACATGAGTAGTTTCCTAAATGCAGTTATAACTCAAAAAAATGAAGGTTTATGAAAAGTGATAGAAAATACGCATATAGAATGCTCAACTACAATATAATCCACAAGCGTAGTCACCAAATTTGATCAATGGCTCACGAAAACTGAAACTCAAGCGGTCTCCCAAATGCGGTTATAACTCAACAAAAAGTGATGGTTCACCAAAGGGGATAGAAAATAAACGTATAGAATTAACAAGTACAGTGGAATCCATAATCGTAGTCACGAAAGTTGATCAATGGCCCATGAAAACTCAAACCCGAACAGTTTCCCAAATGCGGTTATAACTCAACAAAAAAAGAAGGTTCACAAATGATAATAGAAAATACTCGTATAGAATGCTCAACTACAGTGTAATCCACAAGCGTAGTCACCAAAGATGATCGACAACCCATGAAAACTCAAACTTGAGCGGTTTCCTAAATGTGGTTATAAATAAATAAAAAATGAAGGTTCACGAAAGAGGATAGAAAATAAATGTATAGAATGGAGAACTACAGTGCAATCCACAATCGTAGTCACCTAAATTTATCTATGGCCCATGAAAAATTCAAACACGAGTAGTTTCTTAAGTGTAGAAAAAACTAAACAAAAAATGAAGGCTCGAGAAAGGTAAAAGAAAATATGCGTATAGAATGCATAACTACTGTCTAATCCACAATCGTAGTCACAAAATTTGATCGATGGCTCACGAACAATCGTAATCGCGAAAGTTGATTGATGGCCCATGAAAACTCAAACTCGGGCAGTTTCCTAAATGTGGCTATAACTCAACAAAAAATGAAGGTTCAGGAAAGTTGATAGAAAATACATGTACGGAATGGACAACTACGATGCAATCCACAATCACAGTCACCAACTACATAATAGAAAATATAGTGTTATCCACAAGCATAGTCACTAAAGTTGATTGATGGCCCACGAAAACTGAAACTCGAAGAGTTTCCTAAATGCCGCTATAACTTAACAAAAAATGAAGGTTCACGAAAGCTAATAAAAAATACGCATAGAAAATGGACAACTACGTTGAAATCCACAATCGTAGCCACCAAAGTTGATTGATGGCCCATGAAAACTCAAACACGGGTGGTTTCCTAAGTGCTAAAATAACTCAATGAAACATGAAGGTTCACGAAAGGAAATAAAAAATAAGCGTATAGAATGTACAATTATAGTGTATTCCATAATTGTAGTCACCAAAGTTGATCAATGGCCCATGAAAACTAAAACATGAGCATTTTCCTAAATGCGGCTATACCTCAACAAACAATGAAGGTTCGTGAAAGGTGAGAATAAATATGCATACAGAATGTAAAACTACATTGCAATCCACAATTGTAGTCATTATAGTTGATCGATGGCCCACAAAAACTCAAACGTGAGTTGTTTCCTAAATGCAAATATAATTCAACAAAATGTAAAGGTTTGGGAAAGGCAATAGAAAATACACGTGTAGAATGCACAACTACAATGTAATCCAGAAGCGTAGTCACAAAAGTTGATCAATGGCCCACAAAAACTCAAACACTAGCGGTTTACTAAATTCGGCTATAACTAAAAAAAATAAAGGTTCACGAAAGGCAATAGAAAATTAGCTATCATAGTGCACAACTACAATGTAATCCACAATCATAGTCACCAAAGTTGATCAATAGCCCACGAAAACTCAAAACACGAGAGGTTTCCTAATGTGGAGATAACTCAACAAAAAAAGAAGTTTGACGGAAGGTGATAGAAAATATGCGTACAAAATGGACAACTATAGTGCAATTGAGAATCGTAGTCACCAAAGTTGATCAATGGCCCACGAAAACTCAAACACGATCCTTTTCCTAAATGCGGCTACAAGTCAACAAAAAATGGAGGTTCATGAAAGGTGATAGAAAATACGTGTACAAAATAGACAACTATAGTGCAATCCAAAATTGTAGTCACCAGAGTTGATTGATGGCCCATGAAAACTCAAACACAAGTGGTTTCATAAATGCATCCATAGCTCAACAAAAAACAAAGGTTCGCAAAAGGCAATAGAAAATACGTGTACATAATGGATAACTACAGTACAATCCACAGTCGTATTCACCAAAGTTATCTGATGGTCCATGAAAACTCAAACACGAACGGTTTCATAAATGCAACTATAACTCAAAAAAAACAAAGGTTCATGAACAGTGATAGAAAATACGCATACAAAATAGACAAGTATAGTGCAATCCACAATCGTAGTCACCAAAGTTGATCAATGGACTATGAAAACTCAAACATGAGGCATTTCCTAAGTACAATTATAACTCTACAAAAAATGAAGGTTCGTGAAACGTAATTATGTAGTCAACAAAGCTTATCGATAGCCCACGAATACTCAAACACAAGCATTTTCCTAAATGTGGCTGTAACTCAACAAAAAAGGAGGGTTCGTGAAAGGTGATTAAAAATATTCATACAAAATGCACAATTATAGTACAATCCACAATTGTAGTCACCAAATTTGATCGATGGTCGAAGAAAACACAAAAATGAGCCGCGTTTAGGAAACCGCTCATGATTGAGTTTTTGTGGGCCATAGTTCACCTTTGGTGACCACAATGGTGGATTGTACTATAGGTTTCCATTCTATATGCATATTTTCAATCGTGTTTCATGAGCCTTAATTTTTTGTTGAGTTATAGCTGCACTTAGGAAAATGCTCGTGTTTAAATTTTCATGGGCCATCGATCCTCTTTGGTGACTACTATTGTGGATTGCACTATAGTTGTCCATTGTGTATGCATATTTTCTATCGCCATTCATGAACCTTCATTTTTTGTTGAGCTATAGCCAAATTTATGAAATTGCTCGTATTTGAGATTTTGTTGGCCATCGATCAACTTTGGTGACTATGATTGTGGATTGCAATGTAGTTGTCCAATCTGTATGTGTATTTTCTATCACCTTTTTGAACTTTTATTTTTTGTTGAGCTATAGCCACATTTACGAAACTGCTCATGTTTGAGTTTTTTTGGGCCATCGATCAACATTGGTGACTACAATTGAGGATTACACTATAGTTGTGCACTCTATACATGTATTTTCTATCGACTGTCGCAAACCTTCATTTTCCATTGAGTTATAAACAAATTTAGGAAATCACTCATGTTTTAGTTTTCATGGGCCAGCAATCAACTTTGGTGACTACGATAGTGGATTGTACTATAGTTGTGCATTTTGTACACATATTTTTAATCACCTTTCACAAACCTTCATTTTTTGTTGAGTTATAGCCGCATTTAGGAAAATGCTCGTGGTTCAGTTTTTGTGGGCTATCGATCAACATTGGTGACTACGCTTGTGGATTACACTATAGTTGTGAATTCTATATGCGTATTTTCTATCGCTAATGTTTGAGTTTTCTTGTGCCATCGATCAACTTTGGTAACTTCAATTTTGGATTATACCATAGTTGTGCATTTTATACACGTATTTTCTATCACCTTTTGCGAACCTTCATTTTTCATTGAGTTAAGTTACACTTAGAAAACTGCTCGTGTTTCAGTTTTGATGGGCCATTGATCAACTTTGGTGACTATGATTGTGGATTGCATTGTAGTTGTCCAATCTATATGCTTATTTTCTATCGTATTTCGCGAACCTTCATTTTTCATTGAGATATAGCTGCTTTTGGGAATACGCTCATGTTTGAGTTTTTGTGGGACATTGATCAACTTTGGTGACAACGATTGTGGATTGCACTATAGTCCATTTTGTACACGTATTTTCTATTAACTTTCGTAGATATTCCTTTTTTGTTGAGTTATAGCTGCATTAGGAAACCACTCTTGTTTGAGTTTTCGTGGGCCATCGATCAACTTTGGTGACTATGCTTTTGGATTACACTATAGTTCTGCATTCTATACGCGTATTTTCTATTTCCTTTTGCGAACCTTCATTTTTTGTTGATTTATCGCTGCATTTAGCAAACAACTCATGTTTTAGTTTTTGTGGGCCATTAATCAACTTTGGTGACAAAGATTGTGGCTTGTACTCTAGTTGTGCATTTTGTACGCATATTTCTAATCGCCTTTCATGAACCTTCATTATTTGTTGAGTTATAGCCACAATTAGGAAAACACTCGTATTTGAGTTTTAGTGGGCCATCAATCAACTTTGGTGAATACGATTGTGGATTGCACTATAGTTGTGCATTCTATTCGTGTATTCTCTATCACCTTTCATGATTTTAGTTGTTTTATACCCGCACATAGGATACTGATCGTGTTAGTGTTTTCGTGGGCCATTGATCAACTTTGGTCACTACCATTTTGGATTGTACTATAGTTGTGTATTTTGTACACATATCTTTAATCACCATTTAGGAACCTTCATTTTTTGTTAAGTTATAGCTGCATTTAGGAAAACACTTGTCTTTGAGTTTTCATGCACAATCGATCAACTTTGGTGACTACGTTTATGGATTACACTGTAGTTTTTCATTCTATACGTGTATTTTCTATCGCCTTTCATGAATTTTCATTTTTCATTGAGTTATAGCCGCACTTAGGATACTGCTCGTGTTTGAGTTTTCATGGGGCATCAATCAAATTTACTGATTATGATTATGGTTTACACTATAGTTGTCCATTCTATACGTGTATTTTCATCAACTTTTGTGAACCTTCATTTTTCATTAAGTTGTAGCTACACTAAGGAAACCAATCATGTCTGAGTTTTCATGGGCCATTGATCAACTTTGGTGACTACGATTGTGGATTGCGGTGTAGTTGTCAATTCTCTACATGCAATTTCTATCGCCTTTCGTGAACCTTCATTTTTTGATGCATTATAGTGTCATTTCACAAATTGCTTGAGTTTGAGTTTTCATGGGCCATCGATCAACTTTGGTGTCTATGTTTGTTGATTAAACTATAGTTCTACAATCTATACGCATTTTTTCTATCGCCTTTCCTGAACCTTCATTTTTTGTTTAGTAATAGCCACATATAGGAAACCACTCATGTTTGAGTTTTCTTGGGCTATTGATCAACTTTGGTGACTACAATTGTTGACTGCACTATAGTTGTACATTCTATATGCATATTTTCTATCAACTTTCATTCACCTTCAATTTTTGTTGAGTTATAGCCGCATTTAGGAAACTGCTCATGTTTGAGTTTTTGTGGGTCATCGATCAACTTTGTTGACTATGCTTGTAGATTACACTATAGTTGTGCATTCTATATGAGTATTTTCTATCGCCTTTCACGAACATTCAATTTTTGTTGAGTTATAGCTGCATTTAGGAAACCATTCGAGTTTTGAGTTTTCGTGGGCAACTGATGAACTTTGGTGACTACGCTTTTCTATTACACTATTCTTGTGCATTCTATATGTGTATCTTCTATCGCCTTTCACAAAAATTTATTTTTGTTGAGTTATACATGCACATAGGAAACCACTCATATTTGAATTTTCGTAGGCCATCGATCAACTTTGCTGACTACGATTGTGGATTTCACTCTAGTCTTCCATTTTGTAGTTGTTCTTTCACCTTTCGTGAACCTTCATTTTTTTGAGTTATAGCCACATTTAGGAAATCACTCGAGTTTGAGTTTTCGTGGGCCATTGATCAACTTCGGTGACTACACTTGTCGATTACACTGTACTTCTGCATTTTATACGCATATTTTCTATTGCCATTCATGAACCTTCATTTTATGTTGAGTTATAGCTGCATTTAGGAAACCACACGAGTTTGAGTTTTTGTAGGCCATTGATCAACTTTGGTGAATACGCTTGTGGATTACACTGTAGTTGTGCATTTTATATGTGTATTTTCAATTATCTTTTACAAACATTGATTTTTTGTTGAGTTATAGCTGCATTTAGGAAACCTCTCCTGTTTGACTTTTTGTGGTTCATCAATCAACTTTGGTGACCACTATTGTGGATTGTACTATAGTTATGCATTATGTAAGCATATCTTTAATTTCCTTTCACAAACCTTCATTTTTTGTTGAGTTATAGGCGCATTTATGAAAACGCTCATGTTTGAGTTTTTCTGGGCTATCGATGAACGTTGGTGACTATGATTGTGGATTGCACTGTATTTGTTCATTCTATATGCGTATTTTCAATCGCTTTTCATGAACTTGATTTTTCATTCAGTTATAGTCGCACTTAAGAAACCGCTCGTGTTTGAGATTTCGTGGGCCATCGCTCATCTTTGGTGACTACAATTGAATAGAATTCACAACTATAGTGCAATCCACAATTCTAGTCACCAAAGTTGATCGATGGCCCATGAAAACTCAAACATGAGCAGTTTCCTCTGTGCAGTTATAACTCAACAAAAAATTAAGGTTAGCGATAAGTGATAGAAAATACATGCATAGAAAGTGTAAGTAGAATGCAATCCATAATCGTACTCACCAAAGTTGATCAATGGCACACAAAAACTAAAAAATGAGTTGTTTCCTAAGTGCATTTATAACTCAATGAAAAATGAAGGTTCACAAAAGGCAGTAGAAAATACGTGAAGAGAATGCACAACTACAGTGCAATCCATAATCGTATTCAGCAAAGTTGATCAATGGCCCAAAAAAAATTAAACACAAGTGGTTTCCTAAGTATGGCTATAACTCAACATAAAATGAAGTTTCATGAAAGGCTATAGAAAATACACGTATACAATAGACAACTGTAGTGCACTCCACAATCATAGTTACCAAAGTTGATCAAAGGCACATTAAAACTCTAACACAAGCAATTTCCTAAATCTGGCTATAACTCAATGAAAAATGAAGGTTCATGAAAATCGATAGAAAGTACGCACATAGAATGGACTACTACAATGCCATCCACAATCATAGTCTCCGAGGTTGATCAATGGCCCACGAAAATTCAAGTACGAGTGGTTTCTTAAGTTCACCTATAACTCAACAGAAAATGAAGGTTCGCGAAAGGCAATAAAAAAACACACGTACATAATAGACAACAATAGTGCAATCTAGAATTGTAGTCACCAAAGTTAATCGATGGCCCATTAAAACTCAACTATGAGTGGTTTCCTAAATATGGCTATAACACAACAAAAAATGAAGCATTCTGAAAGGCGATAGAAAATACGCATATAGAATGGACAACTATAGCGCCATCCACAATTATAGTCACCAAGGTTGATCAATGGCCCACAAAAACTCAAATATGAGCTGTTTCCTAAATGAAGCTATAACTCAACGAAAAATTAAGGTTCACAAAAGGGGGTAGAAAATATGCATATAGAATTCACAACTACAGTGCAATGCACAATCGTAGTCACCAAAGTTGGGTTAAAACACATGAAAACTCAAACACTGGTGGTTTCCTAAATGCAGTTATAACACAACAAAAAATTAAGGTTCATGAAAGGCGATAGAAAATATATGTACTAAATGGAAAACTACAACATAATCCATGTAGTCACCAAAATTAATATATGGCCTATAAAAACTCAAACACAAATGATTTCCTGAGTGTCGCTGTAACGCAACAAAAAATGAAGTTTCATGAAAGGAGATAGAAAATATGAGTATAGAATGCAAAACTACAGCGTAATCTTCAATTGTAGTCACAAAAGTTAATTGATCGCTAAGGAAAACTCAAACACGGACGTTTTCCTAAATGTGGCTATAACTCAACAAAAAAGGAAGGTTCGTGAGAGGTGATTAAAAGTATGCATACATAGTGCACAACTACAATACAATCCACATTTGTAGTCACCAAAGTTGATTGATGGCCAGCCCAAAAAAACTCAAACATGAGGGGTTTCTTAAATGCGGCTATAACTCAACAAAAAATGAATGTTCATGAAAGGTGATAGAAATTTCGTATATAGAATGGACAACTATAGTGTAATCCACAAGTGTAGTCACCAAAGATAATTAATGGCCCATGAAAACTCAATCACGAGAAGTTTCCTAAATGCACCAATAACTAAAATAATATCAAAGGTTCACAAAAGCTGATAGAAAATATGCATAAAAAAGGGAGAACTACAGTGCAATCGACAATTGTAGTCACCAAATTTCATCGATTGCCCATGCAAACTCAACCACGAGCAGTTTCCTAAATGTGGCTATAACTCAACAAAAAATGAAGGTTCACAAAAGGTGATAGAAAATAGACATACAAAATTGACTACTAAAATGCAATCCACAATCGTATTCATCAAAGTTGATCGATGGCCCATAAAAACTCAAGCACAAGAGGTTTCCTAAATGCAGTTATAACTCAACAAAAAATGAAAGTTCGTGAAACGTGATAGAAAACATGCATGGAGAAAGCACAACTACAATGTAATCTCCAAGTGTAGTCCCCAAAGTTTATCGATGGTTGCACTTAGGAAACCGCTCGTGTTTGATTTTTCATGGGCCATCGATCAACTTTGGTGACTACAATTGTGGATTGCACTTTAGTTGTCGATTTTATACATTATTTTCTATCGCCTTTCATTAACCTTCATTTTTTGTTGAGTTATAGCTGCATTTAGGAAACCGCTTGAGTTTGAGTTTTCATGGGCAATCGATCAACTTTTGTGACTACGCTTGTAGATTACATTGTAGTTACGAATTCTATACGTGTAAAAAATGGGATGAATGGGTTTTGTAGAGAAAGTCATTCTGAGTACACCTAGATCATCCTGTTATCAAAAAACTAATATTTCACCAACATGCAAGAACCCCTCAAAAATAGAATCTATGAAACAATCTTTTTTGGGAAAATAAAAAATGGGTTTTATTGGTTGTTCTTGAAAAAAAAGATTTTTTTCAAAAGTAGAAGCAATGGAGGTAACAAAGGCAATTTTTTTGAATCTTTTTATGAAAAATTAGTTAAATGGGTTTTGTAGAGATTGTTGCTCTAAGTAGTCGTAGATTGTCCTTTTTTTGAAAAACTAATTTTTCAACATGCAAGAACCCCTTAAAAATAGAATCTATGAAACATTTTTTTTTGGGAAAATCAAAATATGGTTTTTATAGGTGCTCATGAACTAAAAAGACCTAGATTGTCCGTTTTTTGAAAAAATAAGTTATTCTACAAAAAGATAGATTATTTTGAAAAGTAGAAGTAGTAGAGGTAACAGAGATAAATTTTTTGAATCTTTTTATCAAAAATATAAGAAATGGATTTTGTAGAGATCGTCCTTATAAATAGACCCAAATCATCCTTTTTTCGAAAAAACTAATTTTTCATCAACATGCAAGAAATGCTAAAAAATAGAATCTACGAAACAATTTTTTTTAGGAAAATTTAAATATGGGTTTTATAGGTGCTCAAGAGCTAAAGAGACCTATATTGTCCGTTTTTTGAAAAAATAAGTTCTTGAAAAAGATAGATATTTTTGAAAAGTAGTAGTAGAGGTAACAGAGACAATTTTTTTAAATCTCTTTTATGAAAAATATGAGAAATGGGTTTTGTAGGGAATGTCGTTCTTAGTAAACCTAGATCATCCTTATTTCGAAAAACTAAATTTTCACCAACATGCAAGAACCCCTCAAAAATAGAATCTATGAAACAATTTTTTTTTGGGAGAATAAAAAATATGGGTTTTATAGGTGTTGGTGTGCTGAAGAGATTCATATCGTCTCTTTTTTGAAAAAATAAGTTATTGAAAAAGATATATTTTTCTGAAAACTAGAAACAGTAGAAGTAACAGAGGAAAAATTTTTGAATCTTTTTTTGAAAACTATGAGAAATGGATTTTGTAATGAATGTTGTTGTGAGTAGACCCAAATCATCCTTTTTTCGAAGAACTAATTTTTCAATAACATGCAAGAACCCCTAAAAAATAGAATCTACGAATTTTTTATTTTTTGGGAAAATTGAAATATGGTGTTTAGAGGTGCTCATGTACTAAAGAGACCCAGATCATCCATTTTTTGAAAATCTATTTTTTCACAAACATACAATAACACCTCAAAAATAGAATCTACCAAACAATTTTTTTGGGAAAATAAAAAATATGGGTTTTATTGGTGCTTGACAACTAAACACACCCAAATTGTCCGTTTTTTTTTTAAATAACTTCTTGAAAAAGATAGATTTTTTTCAAAAGTAGTAGTAGATATAATAGAAGCGAGTTTTTTGAGTCTTTTTATGAAAAATATGAGAAATAGGTTTCGTAGATAATGTCGTTATGAATAGACCCAGATCATTATTTTCTCAAAAAACTAATTTTTCACCAACATGCAAGAAACCCTCAAAAATAGAATCTACGAAAAAAATATTTTTGGGAAAATCGAAAATATGGGTTTTATATATGCTCGTGTGCTGAAAAGACCAAGATCGTCCGTTTTTTGAAAAAATAAGTTTTTTCTTAAAAAAGATAGATTTTTTTGATAAGTACTAGTAGAGAATGTTATTTTGAGTAAACCTAGATTATCCTTTTTTCAAAAAAACTAAATTTTCACCAACATCCAAGAACCCCTAAAAAATAGAATCTACGAATCAATTTTTGTTGGGGAAATAAAAAATATGGGTTTTATAGGTGCTCGAGAGCGAAAGAGACCCAGATCGTCTGTTTTTTACAAAAATAAGTTGTTTTTGAAAAAGATAGACTTTTTTGAAAAGTAGAAGCAGTAGAGGTAACACAAGTAAATCTTTTGAATCATTTTTATCAAAAATCTAAGAAATGGGTTTTGTAGAGAATGTCGTTCTGAGTAGACCCAAATTGTGGATTACACTATAGTTGTGCATTTTCTACACACTTTTCTAATCACCTTTCATGAACCTTCATTTTTATTTTATTTATAGCCGCATTTAGGAAATTGCTCATGTTTGAGTTTTCGTAGACCATCAATCAAATTTGGTGATTACGATTGTGGATTTAGTGTAGTTGTGCATTCTATACGCGTATTTTCTACCGCATTTTGCGAACCTTCATTTTTTGTTCAGTTATAGCTACATTTAAGAAACTGCTTTTGTTTTAGTTTTCGTGGTCCATCGATCACCTTTGGTGACTATGATTTTGCATTGCACTGTAGTTGTGAATTCTATACGTGTATTTTCTATCTCCTTTCACAAACCTTCATTTTTTGTTGAGTTATAGCCGTCTTTAGGAAATTGCTCGCGTTTGAGTTTTTGTTGGCTATCGATCAACTTCGGTGACAACAATTGTCGATGGAACATTAGTTGTCTATTCTATATGCTTATTTTCCATTTCCTTTTGTGAATTTTCATTTTTTGGTTAGTTATAGCCGTATTTAGAAAAATCACTCGTGTTTCAGTTTTTGTCTAGCATCAATCAACTTTAGTGACTACACTTGTGGATTACACTATACTTGTGCATTTACACGCGTATTTTCTATTGCCTCTTGCGAACATTCATTTTTTGTTGAGTTATAGCTGCATTTAGGAAATTGCTCATGTTTGAGTTTTCGTGGGCCATTGATCAACTTTGGTGACTACGATTGTGGATTGCACTGTAGTTGTGAATTCTATGTACGTATTTTCTATTGTCTTTCGTAAATCTTCACTTTTTGTTGAGTTATAGCAGCACTTAGGAAACTACTTGTCTTTGAGTTTTCGTGGGCCATCGATTAACTTTGGTGACTCCAATTGTGGATTGCACTGTAGTTGTCCATTTTGTATGCATCTTTTCTATCGCCTTTCGTGAACCTTCATTTTTTTGTTCAGTTATACCCGCATTTAGGAAAACGCTCGTGTTTGAGTTTTTGTGGTCTTCGATCAAATTTGGTGACTACGCTTGTGGATTACACTGTAGCTGTGAATTCTATGTGTATTTTCTATCGCCTTTTGTGAACATTCATTTTTTTTAGTTATAGCCGCATTTAGGAAACTGCTGATGTTTGAATTTTGATGGGCCATCAATCAACATTGGTGATTATGATTGTGGATTCTATTGTAGTTTTGCATTTTGTACGCATATTCTTAATCGCCTTTCACGAACATTCATTTTTATTTGAGTTATAGCCTCATTTAGGAAAATGCTCGTGCTTCAGTTTTCGACGGCCATCGATCAACTTTGGTGACTACTATTATGGATTACACTATAGCTGTGCATTCTATACATGTATTTTCTATTGCCTTTTGCGAACCTTCATTTTTTCATTGACTTATAGTCCCACTTAGGAAACCACTCGTGCTTGAGTTTTCGTGGGCCATCGATCAACTTTGGTGACTACGATTGTGGATTGCACTATATTTGTTCATTCTGTAAATGTATTTTCTATCACCTTCTGCAAACTTTCATTTTTTGTTGAGCTATAGCCGCATTTAGGAAGTCACTCGAGTTTGAGTTTTCATAGGACATCAATCGAATTTGGTGACTACGATTGTCAATTGTACTATATTTTTGCATTTTGTAAGCATATTTTTAATCGCCTTTCACGAACCTTCATTTTCTATTGAGTTATAGGCACATTTAGGAAAACGCTCGTGTTTGAGTTTCTGTGGGCCATCGATGAACGTTGGTGAGTAGCATTGTGCATTGCACTGTAACTGTCCATTTTGTACATGTATTTTCTATCGCCTTTTGTGAAAATTGATTTTTTGATGAGTTATAGTCCCAATTAGGAAACCGCTCGTGTTTGAGTTTTCTTGGGCCATCGATCCACCTTGGTGACTATGATTGTTGATTGCACTATACTTTTCCATTTTGTACATGTATTTTCTATCGCCTTTTTCGAACTTTATTTTTTTTTAGTTATAGCCGCATTTAAGAAATCGCTCGAGTTTTAGTTTTCATAGGACATCAATCAACTTTGATTACTACGATTGTGGATTGTATTGTAGTTTTGCATTCTTTACATATATTTTTAATCGACTTTCACAAACTTTCATTTTTTGTTGAGTTATAGTTGTATTTGGGAAATCACTCGTATTTGAGTTTTCATGGGCCATTGACCAAATTTGCTAACTACGATTGTGGATTGCAAAGTACATTTCCAATTTGTACATGTATTTTCTATTTCCTTTCGGGAACGTTCATTTTTTGTTGAGTTATACTTGCATGTAGAAAACCACAAGTGTGTTTGAGTTTTTGTGGGCCATCGATCAACTTTGGTGACTATGCTTGTTGATTACACTATAGTTGTGTATTCTATACACGTATTTTCTATTGCCTTTCGCGAACATTCAGTTTTTGTTGAGTTATAGTCGCATTTAGGAAACCACTCCTGTTTGAGTTTTTGTGGGCCATCAATCAACTTTGGTGACTATGATTGTGGATTGTACTATAGTTGTGCATTTTGTATGCATATGTTGTTGAGTTATAGCCGCATTTAGGAAAACACTTGTGTTTAAGCATTTGTGGGCCATCAATTAACTTGGGTGACTACTATTATGGATTGCACTATAGTGCATTTTGTTGGGTTATAGCCACATTTAGGAAACCGCTCGTGTTGAAGTTTTTTTGGGCCATCGATCAACTTTGATGACTACAATTGTGGATTACACTATAGTTTTGCATTCTATACATGTATTTTGTACCTCTTGTCATGAACCTTTATCAACTTTGGTGACCACGATTGTGGATTGTACTAGAGTTTTCCATTCTTTAAGTGTATTTTCTATCACATTTCATGAACATTCATTTTTTGTTGAGATATAGCCACATTTAGGAAACTGCTTGGGTTTGAGTTTTCATGGGTCATCGATCAACTTTGGCAACTACCATTGTGGATTACACTGTAGTTGTGCATTCTATACATGTATTTTATATCACCTTTCGTGAACCTTCATTTTTAGTTGAGCTATAGGCACATTTAGGAAACTGCTCGAGTTTCAATTTTTGTGGGCCATGGATCAATTTTTGTGACTACGCTTGTGCATTATACTATAGTTGTGCATTGTATATGCATATTCTCTATCACCTTTAACAAATCTTCATTTTTTATTGATTTATAGCCACATTTAGGAAACCGCTCGTGTTTGTGTTTTCATGGGCCATCCACCAACTTTGGTGACTACGATTGTGGACGAAAATGTAATTGTCAATTTTGTACGCATATTTTCTATCGTCTTTCGAGAACCTTCATTTTTTGTTCAGTTATAGCTGCATTTAGGAAACCACTCGTGGTTGAGCTTTCGTGGGCCATCTATCAACTTTGGTGACTATAATTGTGGATAACATTGTCGTTGTGTATTATGAACACTAATTTTCTATCACCTCTGGCAAACTTTAATTTTTTGTTGAGTTATAGCCGCATTTAGGAAACCGCTCGTGTTTGTGTTTTTGTGGGCCATCAATCAACTTTGGTGACTACGATTGTGGATTGCACTGTAGTTGTGCATTATGAACGATAATTTTCTATCACCTTTGGTGAAACTTCCTTTTTTGTTGAGTTATAGCCCCATCTACGAAACCACTCATATTTGAGTTTTTGTGGGCCATCAATGAACTTTGGTGACTAGAATTGTGGATTATGTTTGCTTATTTCTAATCAACTTTCAAGAACCTTCATTTTTTGTTGATTTGTAGCCACATTAATGAAAATGCTCGTGTTTGAGTTTTCTTCATCCATCAATCAGATTTGGTGACTATGATTGTGGATTACACTATAGTTGTGCATTCTATACGTGTATTTTCTATCACCTTTTGTGAACTACCATTTTTTGTTGAGTTATAGCTATACTTAGGAAGCCACTCATGTTTCATATTTCATGGGCCATCTATCAACTTTGGTGACTACGATTGTGGATTGCACTGTAGTTGTGCATTATGAACAATAATTTTCTATTACCTTTCGTGAAACTTACTTTTTTGATGAGTTATAGCCCCATTTACAAAACCACTCATATTTGAGTTTTTGTGGGCCATGAATCCACTTTGGTGACTAGAATTGTGGATTGTTCTATAATTGTGCATTTTGTTTGCTTATTTTTAATCATCTTTCACGAACCTTCATTTTATGTTGATTTGTAGGCGCATTAATGAAAATGCTCATGTTTGAGTTTTCGCCGACTATCAATCAAATTTGGTGACTACGATTGTGGATTACACTGTAGTTGTGCATTCTATACATGTATTATCACCGCATTTACAAAAACGCTCTTGTTTGAGTTTTCGTGGGCCATCAAATAACTTTCGTGACTAATATTGTGGGTTACACTGTAGTTGTGCATTCTATATGCGTATTATCTATTGCCTTTCATGGACTTTCATTTTTTCGTTGAGTTAAAGCTACACTTAGGAAACCGCTCGTGTTTTAGATTTCATGGGCCATCAATCAACTTTGGTGACCATGATTGTGTATTGCACTATATTTGTCCAATATGTACATGTATTTTTCAGCGCCTTTTGTGAACCATTTTTTGTTGAGTTATAGCCACATTTAGGAAACCACTCGAGTTTGAGTTTTCTTGGACCATCGAACAACTTTGGTGACTATGCTTGTGGATTAGACTATAGTTGTGCATTGTTTATGCATATTTTCTATCGCCTTTCGTAAATCAGTTTTTTGTTGAGTTATAGCTGCATTTAGGAAAATGCTCATGTTTGAGTTTTTTTGGGCCATTGATCAACTTTATTGACTACAATTGTGGATTGTAACTTAATTGTGCATTTTGTATGCATATTTTTAATCTCCTTTCACAAAACTTCATTTTTTGTTGAGTTATAGCTGCATTTAGGAAAATGCTCATGTTTGAGTTTTCGTGGACCATCGATCAACTTTGGTGACTACAATTGTGGATTACACTATAGTTGTGCATTCTATACACGTATTTTCAATCGCCTTTTGTGAATCTTCATTTTTCATTGAGTTATATTGCCGTAATTCAGAAACGACTCTTGTTTGAGTTTTTGAGGACCATCGATAAACTTTGGTGACTATGCTTGTGGATTACACCATAGTTGTGCATTTTATATGCACATTTTCTATTGCTTTTCAAGATCCTTCATTTTCTGTTGACTTGTAGCCACATTTAGGAAGTCCCTCATGTTTGAGTTTTTGTGGGCCATCGATAAATGTGTTTTGTAGAGAATTTCATTCTGAGTACACCTAGATCATCCTTTTTTTGGAAAACTAATTTTTCACCAACATGCAAGAACCCTTCAAAAATAGAATCTACGAAACAATTTTTTTTGGAAAATTGAAAATATGGATTTTATAGGTACTCATGTGCTCAAGAGATGCAGTTCATTCAGTTTTTGAAAAAATAAGTTCATCAAATAGATAATGTTTTTTGAAAAGTATAAGCAATGGAGGTAACATAAGAAATTTTTTTGAAGCTTTTAATGAAAAATCTGAGAAACAGGTTTTGTAGAGAATGTCATTCTGAGTAGATCCAAATCGTCCTCTTTTCGAAAAACTAATTTTTCAACAACATGAAAGAACCCCTCAAAATTAGAATCTATGATTTTATTTTTTTTGGGAAAATCAAAATATGGTTTATATAGGTGTCCGTGTGCTAAAGGGACCCAGATTGTCCGTGTTTTGAGAAATAAGTTATTCTTCAAAAAGATAGATTTTTTTTTAAAGTAGAAGTAGTAGAGGTAACAAAGGTAAATTTTTTGAATCATTTTATGAAAAACCTAAGAAATGGGTTTTGTAGAGAATGTCATTCTGAGTACACACAGATTGTCTTTTTTTTGAGAAACTAAATTTTCACCAACATGCAAGAAGGTTTGTGAAAGGCGGTAGAAAATACATGTACAAAATGGACAACTACAGTGCAATCCACAATCATAGTCACCTAGGTTGATCGATGGCCTATGAAAACTCAAACACAAGTGATTTCCTAAGTGTAGCTATAACTTAATGAAAAATGAAAGTTCTTTAAAGGCAATATAAAAAACACATATAGAATACATAGCTACAGTGTAATCCACAAACATAGTCACCAAAATTGATTGATGGCCCACGAAAACTCAAACTCGATTGGTTTCCTAAATGTGGCTATAAGTCAACAAACAATGAATGTTCATTAAAGGTGATAGAAAATATGTGTATAGAATGGATAAATACAATTCAATCAACAATCCTAGTAACTAAAGTTAATCGATGACCCACAAAAACTCATATATGAGCATTTTTCTAAATGCGGCTATAACTCAACAAAAAATGAAGGTTAGTGATATGCGATAGAAAATACGTGTATAGATTGCACAACTACAGTTTACTCCATAATCATAGTAACCAAAGTTGATTGATGGCCCATGAAAACTCAAAGTTGAGCGGTTTCCTAAATATGACTATAACTCAACAAAAAATGAAGGTTCATGAAATGCGATAGAAAATACCTATAAAGAATGGAAAACTACACTACAATCCCCAATGGTAGTCACCAATGTTGATAGATGGCCGATGAAAACTCAAACATGACCGGTTTCCTAAATACGGCTATAACTCAACAAGGAATGAAGGTTCGTGAAAGGCGATTAAAAATAAGCATACATAATACAAAACTACAGTACAATCCAAAATCATAGTCAACAAAGTTTATTGATAGCCCACAAAAACTCAAACAT
This sequence comes from Sequoia sempervirens, assembly GCA_007258455.2. Classification (NCBI taxonomy): domain Eukaryota; kingdom Viridiplantae; phylum Streptophyta; class Pinopsida; order Cupressales; family Cupressaceae; genus Sequoia; species Sequoia sempervirens. Next base: position 565,199,591 of record VDFB02000017.1, read on the forward strand.
GAACAGTTTCCTAAATTCACATATAGAATGCAAAAACTATAGTGTAATTAAAATGCATAGTCAACAAAATTGATCGATGGCCCACAAAAACTCAAACTGGAGCAATTTCCTAAATGCGGGTATAAGTAAAAAAAAATCAAGGTTTGTGAAAGGTGATTAAAAATATGAGTACAAAATATAAAATTACAGTACAATCCACAATCGTAGTCACCAAAGTTGATCAATGGCCCACGAAAACTAAAAAATGAGTAGTTTTATAAGTGCGGCTATAGCTCAATGAAAAATTTAGGTTCACGAAAGGTGATAGAAAATATGTATATAGAATGCACAACTACAAAGTAATCCAGAATTGTATTCACCAAAGTTGATCGATCGCCTACGAAAACCTTAGAAACGAGCATTATCCTAAACACAGGTATAACTCAAAAACAAAATGAAGGTTCATGAAAGGAAATTAAAAATATGCGTTATTAATACAAAACTACAGCACAATCCACAATCGTAGTCACCAAAGTTGATCAATGGCCCATGACAACTTAAACACGACCGTTCCCGTAAATGCGGCTATAACTCAAGAAAAAATGAAGGTTTGTGAAAGGCGATAGGAAATACGCGTACAAAATGCTTTATTTAACTATAGTACAATCTATAATCCTAGTCACCAAAGATGATTGATGGCCCATGAAAACTCAAACAATAGTGGTTTCGTAAATGCGGTTATAATTCAAAAAAAAAATGAAGGTTCGTGAAAAGCGATTGAACATAAGCATATACAATGCACAATTACAATGCAATCCACAATTGTAGTCACCAAAGTTGATTGATGGCCCATGAAAACTCAAACATGAGTGGTTTCCTAAATGAGGCTATAACTCAACAAAAAATGAAGGTTCACGAAGGGCAATAGAAAATAGGCATAACAGGTTGGACCACTATAGTGCAATCCACAATCGTAGTTGCCAAAGTTGATTGATGGCCCATGAAAACTCGAATATGAGCGATTTCATAAATACAACTATAACTCAACAAAAAGTTAAGGTTTGTGAAATAAAATTAAAAATATGAGTACAAAATGCACAACTACAGTACAATCCACAATCCTAGTAACCAAAGTTGATCGATGGCCCCGGAAAATTCAAAATCGAGTGGTTTCCCAAATGCATCTACAACTCAACAAAAAATGAAGGTTCAGAAAAGGAAATAGAAAATACGTGCACAAAATGCACAACTACAGTCCAATCCACAATCATAGTCACCAATGTTGATCAATGGCCCACAAAAACTCACACACGAGCGATTTCCAAAGTACGGCTATAACTCAACGAAAAATGAAGGATGGCTGATGGAAATTCAAACACGAGCGATTTCCGAAATGCAGCTATAACTAAAAAAAATTAAAGGTTTGCGAAAGGTGATAGAAAATATGCGTACATAATGGAGAACTACAATGTAATCCACAAAAACTCAAAAACGAGTGGTTTCTTAAATGCAACTATAGAAAATATGCGTATAGAATTCACAACTATAGTGCAATGCACAATTGTAGTCACCAAAGTTGATTGACAACCCACAAAAACTGAAACACGAGTGGTTTCCTAAATGCAGCTATAACTCAACAAAAAATTAAGGTTCGTGAAAGGCAATAAAAATAAGCGTATGAAACAACTACAATGCAAACCACAATCATAGTCACTAAAGTTGATCGATGGACCACAAAAACTCAAACACGAGTGGTTAACTAAGTGTAGCTATAAGTCAATAAAAAATGAAGGTTCATGAAAGGCGATAGAAAATATTTGTATAGAATGCACAACTAAAGTGTATTCCATAATCGTAGTCATGAAAGTTGCTCGATGGCCTAGGAAGACTCAAATAGGAGCATTTCCCTAAATGTTGCTATAACTGAACAAAAAATGAAGGTTCGCGAAAGGCGATAGAAAATACATGTATAGAATGCATGTAACTATAGTGTAATCCACAAGCGTAGTCACCAAAGTTGATCGATGGCCCACAAAAACTCAAACACGAGTAGTTTCAAAAGTGCGGCTATAACTCAATGAAAAATAAAGGTTCGTGAAAGGCGATAGAAAATACATGCATAGAATGCACAACTATAGTGTAATCCACAATCTCAGTGACCAAAGTTGATCAATGGGCCACGAAAATTCAAACACTAGCGTTTTACTAAATGCAGTTATAACTTAAAGAAAAATAAAGGTTCGTGAAAGGTGATAGAAAATACGCGTATAGAATGCATAACTATAGATCTACAAGCGTAGTCACCAAAGTTGATAGCTGGCCCACGAATACTCTAGCTTGCTTGGTTTCCTAAATGCGGCTATAACACAACAAAAAATTAAAGTTCGTGAAAGGTGGTAGAAAATACGTGTACAAAATGGACAATTACAGTGCAATCCACAATTGTAGCCACCAAATTTGATCGATGCCCAAGAAAACTCAAACAAGAGTAGTTTCCTAAGTGTGGCTATAACTCAATGAAAATGAAGGTTCGTGAAAGGCAATAGAAAATACACATCCAAAATTCAAAAAGTTGAAGGGTTGTTAAAGGCGATTAAAAATATGTGTACAAAATGCAGAACTACCGTACAATTGACAATCGTAGTCACTAAATTTGATCGATGGCCCAAAAGAACTCAAACATGAGCGGTTTCCTAAATGCAAGTATAACTCAAAAAAAATGAAGGTTCACCAAAGGGAATAGAAAATACACATATAGAATGCAAAACTACAGTGTAATTGACAAGCGTAGTCACCAATGTTGATCAATGGCACAGAAAAATTCAAACACGAGTGGTTATCTAAATGCCACTATAACTCAACAAAAAATGAAGGTTTGCGAAAGGCGATAGAAAATATCTTTCCAGATTGGAAAGCTATAGTGCAATCCACAATCCCAGTCACAAAAGTTGATCGATGGCCCACGAAAACTCAAATACGAGCGATTTCCTAAATATGGCTGTAACATAAAAAATAAAATAAAAGGATTGTGAAAGAAAATTAAGAATATGCATACAAAATTCACAACTATAGTTCAATCCACAATCGTAGTCACCAAAGTTGATCGATGGCCCAAGAAAACTAAACTTGAGATTTTTCCTAAGTGTTGCTATAATTCAACAAAATATGAAGGTTCGCAAAAGGTGACATAAAATATGCCTAGAAAATGGACAACTACAGTGCAATCCACAATTGTAGCCACCAAAGTTGATGGATGGCCAATTAAAACTCACACACGAGTTGTTTCATACGTGTGCCTATAATTCATCGTACAATCAAGGTTCGCAAAAAGCAATAGAAAATACATGTATAGAATGCCCAACTACAGTGTAATGTATAATCGTAGTCACCAAAGTTGAAGGATAACACATGGAAACTCAAACACAAGAATTTTCCTAAATGCGGCTATAACTCAACAAAAATTGAAGGTTCATGAAAGGCGATTAAAAATATGTATACATAATGTACAACTATAGTACAATCCACAATCGCAGTCACCAAAGTTCATCGATGGCCCACAAAAACCTAATCATGAGTGATTTCCTAAATGATTGTTCATCAAAGGCAATAGAAAATAGGCTTATAAAATGCACAACTAAAGTGTAATCCACAAGCGTAGTCACCCAAGTTGATCGATGGCCAACAAAAACTCTAACTCGAGCGGTTTCCTAAATGCGGCTATAATGCAACAAGACATGAAGGTTTGCAAAAGGTGATAGAAAATACGCGTACAAAATGGAGAACTACTGTGCAATCCAAAATTGTAGTCACCAAAGCTGATCGATGGCCCACAAAAAGTTAGACACGAGCGGTTTCCTAAGTGCGGCTATAACTCAATAAAAATTAATGTTCGTGAAAGCTGATAGAAAATATGCGTATAGAATGAAAAACTATAATGTAATCGATAATAGAAGTCACCAATGTTGGTCGATGGCCCACGAAAAATTAAACATGAGCAATTTCCTAAATGTGGATATAACTCAACAAAAAATGAAGGTTCGTGAAAGGTGATTAAAAATATGCCTAAAGAATGAAGAACTACAGTACAATCCACAATCGTAGTCACCAAAGTTGATTGATGGCCCACAAAAACTCAAACACAAGAGGTTTCCTAAATGCGGCCATAACTCAATGAAAAATGAAGGTTTGTGAAAGGCGATAGAAAATTAGCATTCATAATGCACAATTAAAATGTAATCCACAATTGTAGTCACCAAAGTTGATAGATGGCCCAAAAAAACTAAAACATATGTGGTTTCATAATGCAGCTATAAGTCAACAAAAAATTAAGGTTCTCAAAAGGTAATAAGAAATACGTATATAGAATGCACAACTATAGTAAAATCCACAAGCATAGTCACCAAAGTTGATCAATGGCCCTCTAAAACTCAAAGAGGTTTCCTAAATGCAGCTATAACTCAACCAAAAATGAAGGTTCACGAAAGATGATAAAATACATGTACAAAATGGACAACTACATTGCAATCCACAATTGTAGTCAGCAAAATTAATTGATGGCCCTTGAAAACTCAAACACGAGCGTTTTCTAAATGTGGCTATAACTCAATGAAAAATGAAGGTTCGCAAAAGGCAATAGAAAATACGTGTACAAATTACACAGCTACAGTGCAATCCATAATCATTGTGACAAAAGTTGATCAAAGGCCCTCGAAAACTCAAATACAAGCAGTTTCCTAAATACGGCTATAACTCAAAAAAAAAAAGATTTGTGAAAGGCGATTACGAATATGTGTTCAGAATGCACAACTAAAGTACAATCCACAATTGTAGTCACCAGATTTGATCGAAGGCCCATGAAAACTCAAACACAAGTGGATTCCTACGTGCAGCTATAGCTCAATGAGAAATGGAGGTCTACGAAAGGCAATAGAAAATACATGTGTAGATTGCACAACTATAGTGTATTCCACAATCGCAGTCAACAAATTTGATCGATGGCCCACGAAAACTTAAACACGAGCGATTTCCTAAAAGTTCGTTGAAGGTCGACAAAAACTCAAACACGAGTAGTTTATAAACTTGGTATAACTCAGCAAAAAATGAAGGTTTGCAAGAGGAGATAGAAAATACAAGTATAGAATGCATAATTGTAGTGTAATCCACAAGTGTACTCACCAAAGTTGATTGATGGCCCACGAAAACTAAAACTCGAGCGGTTTCCTAAATGGGGCTATAACTGAACAAATAATGAAGGTTCATGAAAGGTGATAGAAAATATTTGTATAGAATGCACAACTATATTGAATCCACAATCGTAGTCACCAAAGTTGATCAATGGTGAAAAAAAACTCTAACACAAGCAGTTTCCTAAATGTACTTTGAACTCAACAAAAATCTAAGGTTTATAAAAGGCGATAGAAAATATGCGTATAAAATGCACAACTATAGTATAATCCACAATCGTAGTCACCAAAGTTGATTGATGGCCCACAAAAACTCAAAGTTGATCGATGGCCCATGAAAACTAAAACTCTAGTAGTTTCCTAAATGCGGAAATAACTCATAAACAAATGAAGGTTCATGAAAGGCTACAAAAAATATGCATACAAAATGGACAACTATACTGCTATCCGCAATAATAGCCATAAAATTTGATCAATGGCCAATGAAAATTTAATGACTAGCGGTTTCCTAAGTGCAAGTATAACTGAACGAAAAATGAAGGTTTGTAAAAGGCGATAGAAAATATGCATATAGAATGCACAATTGGATAATCCACAATTGTAGTCACCAAACTTGATCTATGGCCCATGAAAAATACTAGCGTTTACCTAAATGTGACTATAACTAAGAAAAAAATGAAGGTTCAGGAAAGGCGACTTTAAACATGCGTACAAAATGCACAACTATAGTAAAATGCACAATCATAGTCACCAAAGTTGATTCATGTCCCAAAAAAACTCAAGCATTAGTGGTTTCCTAAATACAGCTATAACTGAACAAAAAATTGAGGTTCACAAAAGGCGATGGAAATTACGTGTAAAGAATTGATAACTATAGTGCAATGCACAATCATAGTCACCAAAGTTGATTGATGGCCCATGAAAACTCAAACACGAGCGGTTTCCTACGTGCGGCTATAACTCAACAAAAAATAAAGGTTCAGGAAAGGCGATAGAAAATACGGGTATAGATTGCAAAACTACAATGTAATCCACAAGCGTAGTCACCAAATTTGATCGATGGCCCACAAAAACTCATATTTGAGCAGTTTCCTAAATGGGGATATAACAAAACAAAAAATGAAAGTTCACGAAAGGCGATAGAAAATACACTTATAGAATGCACAACTATAGTGCAATCCACAATCGTAGTCACCAAAGTTGATCGATGGTACATGAAAACTCAAACATGATCAGTTTCCTAATTGTGGATATAACTCAATGAAAAAGGAAGCTTCACGAAAGCTGATAGAAACTACACATATAGAATGCACAACTACAGTGCAATCCACAATCGTAGTCACCAAATTTGATTGATGACCCAGGAAAACTCAAACATGAGCATTTTCCTAAATGTGGCTATAACTCAACAAAAAATCATGGTTCGAGAAAGGCGATTAAATATATCCGTAATAAATGCACAACTATAGTACAATCCACAATTGTAGTTACCAAAGTTGATCGATGGCCCAAAAAAAATCAAACATGAGTGGTTTCCTAAATGCGGAAATAACTCAACAAAAATTGATGTTCATGAAAGGCAATAGAAAATACCTGTATAGAATGCACAACTACAATGCAATCCACAATCGTAGTCACTAAATTTTATTGATGACCCAAGAAAAGTCAAAGATGAGTAGTTTCCTAAATACGGCTATAACTCATCAACAAATGAAGGTTTTTGAAAGATGATTAAAAATATGCATACAAAATTAACAACAACAGCACAATCCACAATTGTAGTCACCAAAATTGATTGATGGACCATAAAAACTCAAACATGAGTAGTTTCCTAGATGTGGCTATAATTCAACAAAAAATGAAGGTTCGTGAAAGGCGATATAAAATATGTGTATAGAATGCACAACTACAATTTAATCTACAAGTGTAGTCACCAAAGTTCCTCGATGGCCCTCGAAAACTAAAACTTGAGTGGTCCTAAATGTTGCTATAACTCAACAAAAAATGAAGTTTTGTGAAAGCCAATTTAAAATACGCGAACAAAATACTCAACTCCAGTGCAATCCAGAATCGTAGTCACCAAAGTTGATCGATGGCCGACAAAAACTCAAACATGAGTGGTTTCCTAAGTGCAGCTATAACTCAATGAAAAAAGAAGGTTCGAGAAAGGTGATAGAAAATACATGTATAGAATGCACTAGTAGAAGTACAATCCACAATGATAGTCACCAAACTTGATCAATGGCCCAAGAAAAGTTAAACACGAGCGTTTTCCTAAATTCAGCTATAACTCAACAAAAATTGAAGGTTCGGGAAAGGTGATTAAAAATATGCATACATAATGGACAACTATAGTACAATCCACAATCGTAGTCACCAAAGTTGATTGATGGCCCACAAAATCTAAAATATGAGCAGTTTCCTAAATGGGACTATAACTAATTAAAAAATGAAGGTTCGCAAAAGGCAATAGAAAATAAGCATTCATAATGCACAACTACATTGCAATCTCCAATCGTAGTCACCAAAATTCATCAATGCCCTATGAAATATCCAACATGAGCAGCTTCCTAAATGCAGCTATAACTTAACAAAAAATGAAGGTTCACGAAAGGTGATAAAAAATACGCGTCCAAAATTGACAACTATAGTGCAATCCCCAATTGTATTCACCAAAGTTGATTGATGGTCCACGAAAACTCAAACACAAGCGATTTCCTAAGTTGAAATATAACTCAACTAAAAATGAAGTTTCCTGAATGGCGATTAAACATATGCCTATGAAATAGACAACTACACTATAATCCACAATCGTTGTCGCCAAAGTTGATCAATGGCCCACAAAAACTCATACACAAGTGGTTCCCTAAATGCGGCTATATCTCAACAAAAAAAGAAGGTTCACAAAATTTGGTAGAAAATATGTGCACATAATGGAAAACTACAGTGCAATCCACAATCGTAGACACCAAAGTTGATCAACAACCCAAGAAAACTCATACACTAGCAGTTTCCTAAGTATAGCTATAACTCAACAAAAAATGAAGATTTGTGAAAAGCAATTAAAAATATGAATACAAATTGCACAACTACAGTACAATACACAATCATAGTGACCAAAGATGATCGATGGCCCACAAAAACTCAAACATTAGCGGTTTCCTAAATGCAGCAATAACTAAAGAAAAAATGAAGATTCACAAAGGGCGATGGAAAATACACATGTAGAATGCACAACTAAAGTGTAATCCACAAGCATAATCACCAAAGTTCATCAATGGCCCAAAAAAACTCAAAGATGAGCAGTTTCCTAAATGTCGCTATAACTCAACGAAAAATGAAGGTTCGCGAAAAGCAATAGAAAATACGCATATAGATTGTACTGTATTTGTGCATTTTGTACAAATATTTTTAATCACCTTTCATGAGCTTTCATTTTTTGTTAACTTATAGCCACATTTAGGAAAACGCTTGTGTTTGAGTATTCGTGGGCAATCGATCAGCATTTGTGATTAATGTTGTGGATTACACTATAGTTGTGCATTTTGTACACTATAGTTTTTGTTGCTCATGTTTGAGTTTTCGTGGACCATCGATCAACTTTGGTGACTATGTTTGTGGATTGTACTATAGTTGTGCATTATGTACACATATTTTTAATTGTCTTTCACAAAGCTTCATTTTTTTTTAGTTATAGCCACATTTAGGAATAGGATCATTCAAGACATGTAGAACCTGGAGGTAGAGACCGAGTCTGTTCTGAAGACTCTGGGTTACTTGCGGCTGGTCTTTTTGTTGGCTTTCCGGCTGGTTTTTTGTCTGACCCTCCTGGTCTTTTGTAGGTGGCTATTGCTTTTTCTAGTTTTTTCCTCTTGTGTAGCTTATTTTTACTATTGGAATTTTTAGTCCTTTCTCTTTTGTTGTAAACTTGGTGGTTTTGGGTCCCTATAAAACCCATTTTTCCCTTTATCAAAAATAGTGTCAAATTTTTTGAATCTTTTTATTAAAAATCTAAGAAATGGGTTTTGTAGAGAATGTCATTCTGAGAAGACCCATCTAGTCGTTTTCTGAAAAAACTAATTTTTTACCAAGATGCAAGAATCCCTCAAAAATAGAATCTACAAAACAATTTTTTTTGGGAAAATAAAATAATTTGGGTTTTAGAGGTGCTATGTCCTAAAGAGACCCAGATCGTCTAGTTTTTGAACAAAATATTTTTTCTTCAAAAAGATAGATTTTTTTGAAAAGTAAAAGTAGTAGAGGTAATAGAGATAATTTTTTTCAATCTTTTTATCAAAAATATGAGAAAAGGGTTTTTAAGAGAATGTCGTTCTAAGTACACCCAGATTTATCCTTTTCTCAAAAAAATAATTTTTCACCAACTTGCAAGAACTCCTCAAAAATAGAATCTACAAATTTTTTTTTTTTGGAATGTCATTTTTATAAAAAAATTTCTTAAAAAAGATAGATTTTCTTAAAAAGTAGAAGCAATAGAGGTAACAGAAGAAATTTTTTTCAATTTTTTTTATGAAAAATCTAAGAAATGGGTTTTGTAGAGAATGTCATTTTGAGAAGACCCATATCATCCTTTTTTCGAAAAACTATTTTTTTACCAACATGCAAGAATCCCTCAAAAATAGAATCTACGAAACAAGATTTTTTGGGAAAATCAAAAATTTGGGTTTTAGAGGTGCCCGTGTGCTAAAGAAACCCAGAATGCCATTTTGAGTACACCCAAATCATCCTTTTTTCGAAAAAACTAATAGATCATCCGTTTTTTGAAAAATAAAATTCTTCTTGAAAAAGATTTTTTTTTTTGAAAAGTAGAAGTATTAGAGGTAATAGAGGAAATTTTTTTGAATCAATTTATAAAAAAATGGGATAAATGGGTTCTGTAGAGAATGTCATTTTGAGTACACCCAAATCGTCCGTTTTTCGAAAGACTAATAGATCGTCCATTTTTTGAAAAAATAAATTATTCTTGAAAAAGATTTATTTTTTTGAAAAGTAGAAGCAGTAGAGGTAACAGAGGCAAATTTTTTGAATCATTTTATAAAAAATGAGATAAATGGGTTATGTAGAGAATTTCATTTTGGGTACACCGAAATCATCCTTTTTTCGAAAAACTAATATTTCACCAACATGCAAGAACCCCTCAAAAATAGAATCTATGAAACAATTTTTTCTCAAAAAATAAAAAATATGGATTTTATAAGTAGTCATGTGCTCAAGAGACCTAGATCGTCTGGTTTTTGAAAAAATACGTTGTTTTTGAAAAAGATACATTTTTTTGAAAAGTAGAAGCATTGGAGGTAACAGAGGCAAATTTTTTGAATCTTTTAATGAAAAATCCGATAAATGGGTTTTGTAGAGATTGTCATTCTGAGTAGACACAGATCGTCCTTTTTTAAAAAACTAATTTTTCAACAACATGAAAGAACCCCTCAAAAATAGAATCTATGAAACATTTTTTTTGGGAAAATCAATATATGGTTTTTATAGGTGCTCGTGTACTAAAAAGACCCATATCGTCCATTTTTGAAAAGATAAGTTATTCTTGAAAAAGATAGATTTTTTTTAAAAGTAGTAGTATCGGTAATAGAGATAATTTTTTTGAATCTTTTTATCAAAAGTCTAAGAAATGGGTTTTGTAGAGAATGACATTCTAAATACACCCAAATTGTCCTTTTTTCAAAAAACTAATTTTTCACCAACATGCAAGAACCCCTCAAAAATAGAATCTATGAAACAATTTTTTTGGGAAAATAAAAAATATGGGTTTTATAGGTGCTCAAGAGCTAAAGAGACCCAGATCATCCGTTTCTTGAATAAATAATTTGTTCTTGAAAAAGATTAAAAAAAAAATTAAAGTCAAAGTAGTAGAGGTAACAGAGGTCAATTTTCTTGAATTTTTTTTATGAAAAATCTAAGAAATGGGTTTTGTAGGGAATGTCATTCTTAGTAGACCCAGCTTGTCCTTATTTGAAAAACTAATTTTTCACCAACATGCAAAAACCCCTCAAAAATAGAATCTACAAAACAATTTTTTTCAGAAAATAAAAAATATAGGTTTTATAGGTTGTGCTAACGAGATTCATATTGTCCGTTTTTTGAAAAAATAAGTTGTTTTTGAAAATAGCCAAATTTTTTGAATCCTTTTATGAAAACTCAACATAAAATGAAGGTTTACAAAAGGCGAGAGAAAATACACATACAAAATGGACAACTACAGTACAATCCACAATCGTAGTCATCAAAGCTCATTGATAGTCCATAAAAACTCAAACATGACTGGTTTCCTAAGTGCGGAAATTACTCAAAAAAAAAGAAGTTTCGCGAAAGGCAATAGAAAATATGAGTATAGAATGCACAACTATAATGTAATTCACAATTGTAGTCACCAAAGTTGATCAATGGCCCATGAAAACTCAAACACGAGCAATTTTCTAAGTGCTGCTATAACTAAATGAAAAGTGAAGGTTCGTGAAAGGCGATAGAAAATACACGTATAGAATGCACAACTCTAGTGCAATCCACAATCGTAGTCACCAAAGTTGATCGATTGCCCACGAAAACTCAAACTCAAGCGGTTTACTCAATGTGGCTATAACTCAACAAAAAATGAAGGTTTGCGAAAGGTGATAGAAAATATGTGTACAAAATGGACAACTAGAATGCAATCCAAAATTGTAGTCACCAAAGTTGATCGATGGCCCACGAAAACTCAAACACGAGCGGTTTCACAAGTGCTGCTATAACTCAATGAAAAGTGAAGGTTTGCAAAAGGCGATAGAAAATATGCTTATAGAATGCATAGCTATAGTGCAATCCACAATTGTAGTCACCAAAGTTGACTGATTGCCCACGAAAAGTCAAACTCGAGCGGTTTCCTAAATGTAGCTATAACTCAACAAAAAATGAAGGTTCTCGAAAGGTGATAGAGAATACACATATAGAATGGACAACTACAGTGAAATCCACAGTCGTAGTCACCAATGTTGATTGATTGCCCATGAAAGCTCAAACATGAGTAGTTTCCTAAGTGTGGCTATAACTCAACAAAAAATCAAGGTTTAGTACAGTCTACAATCGTAAAGGCGATAAAAAATAAAGGTTCAAAATGGAGAACTATAGTGCAATCCACAATCAGGGTCACAAAAATACATGAAGGTTAGCAAAAGGCAATTAAAAATACATGTAAAGAATGCACAACTATAGTATAATTCAGAATTGTAGTCGCCAAGGTTGATTGATGGCCCACAAAAACTTAAAGTTGAGCATTTTCCTAAATGTAGCTATAACTCAACAAAAAATGAAGGTTCGTGAAAGGAGATTAAAAATATGCGTATAGAATGGAAAACTATAGTACAATCGACAATTTTAGTCACCAAAGTTGATTGATGGCCAACAAAAACTCAAAAAGGAGTGGTTTTCTAAATCCAGCTATGACTCAAAAAAAATGAAGGTTTGTGAGAGGCATTAGAAAATTAGCGCTCATAATGCACACCTATAGTGTGATCCACAATGTAGTCACCAAAGTTGATCAATGACACACGAAAACTCAAACACGGGAAGTTTCCTAAATGCGGCTATAACTCAACAAAAAAGGAAGGTTCAAGAAAGGTGATAGAAATAACGCCAACAAAATGGACAATTGCATTGCAATCCACAATCGTAGTCATCAAAGTTAATGGATGGCCCATAGAAACTCAAACAAGAGTGATTTCCTTGGTGCGGCTATAACTCAATGAAAAATGAAGGTTTCATGAAAGGTGATAGAAAATATGCATATAGAATGCACAACTTCAGTATAATCCACAATCGTAGTCACCAAAGTATAATGATTTCCCATGAAAACTCAAACATGAACGTTTTCCTAAATGCAGCTATAACTAAACAAAAAATGAAGGTTCATGAAAGGCAATTAAAAATATGCATATATAATGCAAAACTATAGTAAAATCCACAATCGTAGTCACCAAAGTTGATTGATGGCCCACAAAAACTAAAAAATGAGCAGTTTCCTAAATGCAGCTATAACTCAACAAAAGATGAAGGTTCACAAAAGGAGATAAAGATACACATAGATAATGGACAACTATAGTGGAATCCACAATTGTAGTCACCAAAGTTAATCAATGGCCCACAAAAACTCGAACATGAGCAGTTTCCTAAGTGCAACATGAGCTCAACCAAAAATAAAGGTTCACGAAAGGTGACAGAAAATGCGCGTATAGAGTGCACAACTACAGTGTAATCCATAATTGTCGTCACCAAAATTGATGTGATGACAACGAAAACCCAAACACGAGTGTTTTCCTAAATGGGGCTATAACTGAACAAAAAATGAAGGTTCGTGAAAAGCGATTCAAAATATGCATACAAAATGCAAGCTATAGTACAGTCCACAATCATAGTCACTAAAGTTGATCAATGGCCCACAAAAACTCAAACATGATTAGTTTCCTAAATGCGGCTATAATTCAACATAAAATGAAGGTTCGTCGATGGCCCACAAAAACTCAAACATGAGCGGTTTCATAAATGCAACTATAACTCAACCAAAACTCAAACATGAGCAGTTTCCTAAGTGTAGTTACAACTCAATGAAAATTGAAGGTTCACGAAAGCCAATAGAAAATAGGCGTATAGAATCACAACTATAGCATAATCCACAACTGTAGTCACCAAAGTTGATCAATGGCCCACGAAAAACTCAAATACGAGCGATTTCCTCAATATAGCTATAACTCAACAAAAAATTAAGGTTTGGGAAAGGTGATTTAAAATATGCATACAAAATGCACAACTATAGTACAAACTACAATCCTAGTCACCAAAGTTGATTAATGGCCCACAAAAACTCAGACACGAGCGATTTCCTAAGTGTGGCTATAACTTAATGAAAAATGAAGGTTTGTGAAAGGCCATAGAAAATATGCCTATAGAATGCACAACTATAGTGTAATCCATAATCATAATCACCAAAGTTGATCAATGGCCCACAAAAACTCAAACATGAGCATTTTCCTAAATGCTGCTATAACTTAACAAAAAATGAACATTCGTGAAAGGCATTTAAAAATATGCATACAGAATGGACAACTATAGTTCAATCCACAATAATAGTCACCAAAGTTTATTGATGGCCCACAAAAACTCAAACGTGTGTGGTTATCTAAATGCAACTATAACTCAACAAAAAATGAAGGTTCTCGTAAGGTGATAGAAAATACATTTTTAGAATGCACAACTATATTGTAATCCATAATCGTAGTCAACAAAGTTAATCGATGGCTCACGAAAACTAAGACACAAGCAGTTTCCTAAGTGCAGCTATAACTCAATCAAAACTAAAGGTTCGTGAAAGACGATAGAAAATACATATATAGAATGCACAAGTGTAGTCACAAAAGTTGATCGATGGCCCACGACAACTCAAACTCAAGCAATTTCCTAAATGCAGTAAAAACTCAACAAAAAATGAAGGATCGTGAAAGGCGATAGAAAATACGCATACAAAGTGCAATTCACAATCGTAGTCACCAAAGTGGATCGATGGCCCACAAAAACACAAACATGAGCCTCCTAAGTCCAGCTATAACTCAACAAAAAATGAATGTTCATGAAAGGCAATAGAACATACACATATTGAATGCATAACTACAGTGAAGAACATAAAATGAAGGTTCACAAAAGGTGATAGAAAATTCCTGTCTAAAATTTATAACTACTGTGTAGTCCACAAGCGTACTCACCAAAATTGATTGATGGCCCAAAAAAACTCAAACTCGAGCGGTTTCCTAAATGTGGCTATAACTCAAAAAAAATGAAGGTTCGCTAAATGCGATAGAAAATTAGTGTTCATGATGCAAAACTGAAATGCAATCCACAATCGTAGTCACCAAAGTTGATCAATGGACCATGAAAACTCAAACATGAGCAGTTTCGTAAGCACATTATGAACTCTAATTTTCTATCGCATTTTGTGAACCTTCTTTTTTTTTTGAATTATAGCCGCATTTAGGAAATCACTCGAGTTTGAGTTTTTGTGGGCCATCAATCAAGTTTGGTGAGTATGCTTGTGGATTACACAATAGTTGTGCATTATATACATGAAATTTCTATCGCCTTTCCTAAACATTTTTTTTTTGTTGAGTTGTACTCGCAATTAGGAAAAGGCTCGTGTTTGAGTTTTCCCTAGGCCATCGATCAAATTTGATTAGCTTTGGGGACTACGATTATGGATTACACCGTAGTTGTCCATTTTATACACGTATTTTCTATCGCTTTTTGGGAACCTTCATTTTTTGTTGAGTTATAGCCACATCTAGGAAACCGCTCATGTCTGAGTTGTTGTGGGCCATCAATCAATTTTGGTGTGGATTGTATTATATTTGTGCATTTTGTATGCATATTTTTATTTGCCTTTCACAAACCTTCAATTTTTGTTGAGTTATAGCCACATTTAGGAAAACCATTGTGTTTGAGTTTTTATGGGCAATCGATCAACTTTGATGACTACGATTGTGGATTACTCCATAGTTGTGCATTGAATACGTGTATGTTTTATCGCCTTTCGCGAACCTTCAGTTTCGTTGAATTATAGCCGAACTTAGCAAACCGCTCATGTTTAAGTTTCCATGGCCCATCTATCAACTTTCGTGACTACGATTGTGGATTGAATTGTAATTGTCCATTATGTCTGCGTATTTTCTTTCACCTTTCATGAGCATTCTTTTTTGTTGAGTTATAGCCGCATTTAGGAAACTGCTCATGTTTGAGTTTTTGTTCGCCATTGATCAAGTTTGGTGACTATGATTGTGGATTGTATTGTAATTGTGCATTTTGTACGCATATTTTTAATTGCCTCCAATGAACCCTTTTTTTTTTAATTATAGCCGCATTTAGGAAAATGCTCGTGTTTCAGTTTTCGTGGGCTATTGATCAACTTCGGTACTATGATTGTGGATTACACTATAGGTGTGCATTCTATACATGTATTTTCTATCGTCTCTCACGAACCTTCATTTTTCGTTGAGTTATAGCTACAGTTAGGAAAGCGCTCATGTTTGAGTTTTCGATGGCCATCGATCAACTTTGGTGACTACAATTGTGGATTCCATTGTAGTTATCGATTTTGAACGTGTATTTTCTATCGCCTTTTGTGAACATTATTTTTTTTTGAGTTATAGCCGCATTTAGGAAACAACTCAAGTTTGAGTTTTTTGAGCCATCAATCAACTTTGGTGACTACGCTTTTGGATTACATAGTAGTTCCATTTAGGAAACAACTCACGTTTGAGTTTTTGTTTAGTTATAGCTACATTTATGAAACCACTCGTGTTTGAGTTTTTTTGGGCCATCGACAAACTTCACTTTTTGTTGAGTTATAGCCGCATTTAGGATACTGCTTGTGTTTGAGTTTTATTGGACCATCGATCAACTTTTGTGATTGCACTTGTCGATTACACTGTAGTGCATTCTATATGCGTATTTTCTATCACCTTTTGCAAACCTTCATTTTTTGTTGAGTTATAGCCGCATTTAGGAAACTACTCATGTTTGTATTTTTGTGGGCCATCAATCAACTTTGGTGACTACGATTGTGGATTGTAGTGTAATTGTGTATTCTATAAGCATATTTTTAATTGCCTTTCACAAACCTTCATTTTTTGTTTAGTTAAAGCCGTATTTAGGAGAAAGCTCCTGTTTGAGTTGTCCTAGGCCATCCATCAACTTTGGTGACTATGATTGTGGATTACACGATAGTTGTGCATTCTATATTTGTATTTTCTATCACCTTTCATGAACCTTCATTTTTCGTTGAGTTATAGCTGCACTTAGGAAACTGATTATGTTTGAGTTTTTGTGGGCCATTGAACAACGTTGGTGACTACAATTATGGATTGCACTATAGTTCTCCTTTATGTACATGTATTTTCTATCGCCTTTCGCGAACATTCATTTTTTGTTTAGTTATAGCCACATTTAGGAAACCACTTGAGTTTGAGTTTTCATGTGCCATCAATCAACTCTGTTGACTACACTTGTAGATTACATTGTAGTTGTGCATTCTATATGTGTATTTTCTATCGCCTTTTGCAAACCTTCATTTTTTGTTTAGTTATAGCTGTATTTAGGAAACCTCTCATGTCTGAGTTTTCATGGGCCATCGTTCAACTTTGGTTACTACGATTGTGGATTTCATTTTAGTTGTCCATTCTTTACGCGAATTTTCTATCACCTTTCGTGAACCTTCATTTTTTTCTCGAGTTATAGCCACATTTAGAAAACCGCTCATGTTTGAGTTTTTGTGGGCCATCGATCAACTTTGGTGAGGATTTCACTGTAGTTGGACATTCAATATGAGTATTTTCTCTCGCATTTTGGAAGCCCTTAATTTTTTGAGTTATAGCCGCATTTAGGAAAACACTCGTTGAGTTACCTTTTGCGAACATTCATTTTTTGTTGAATTATACCCATACTTAGCAAACTAGTCGTGTTTGAATTTTTGTTGAGCATCGATCAACTTTGGTGACTATGATTTTGGATTTCACTGTAGTTGTCCATTCTGTACGCATATTTTCTATCGCCTTTTGTGAACCTTCATTTTTTTTGAGTTATAGCCGCATTTGGGAAATCGGTCATGTTTGGGTTCTCGTGGGCCATTGATCAAGTTTGCTGATTAATGGTCATAATGCACAACTATAGTGTAATCCACAAGTGTAGTCACCAAAGTTAATCGATGGCCAACAAAAACACAAACACGAGCGGTTTCCTAAATGAGGCTATAACTCAAAAAAAATGAAGGTTCACCAAATGTGATAGAAAATTAGCGTTAATAACCGCACAATTATAGTACAATCCACAATCGTAGTCACCAAAGTTGATTGATTGCCCACTAAAACTAAAACATGAGCGGTTTCCTAAATGTGGCTATAATTAAACAAAAAATGAAGGTTCGTGAAACGTTAATAGAAAATACACATATAGAATACACAACTATAGTGTAATCCACAATAATAGTAACCAAAGTTGATCGACGGCCCATGAAAATTCAAACATGAGCGGTTTCCTAAGTGCGGCTATAACTCATCAAAAATAAAGGTTCACGAAAGGCGATATAAAATACACGTACAAAATGGACAACTACAGTGAAATCAACAATCGTAGTCACCAAACTTGATCAATGTCCCATGAAAACTCAAACTCGTGGGGTTTCTTAAATGTGGCTATAACTCAACAAAAAATGAAGGTTCACAAAATACGATTGAAAATACGCATACAGAGTGGACAACTATAATGTAATTCACAATCATAGTCACCGAAGTTGATCGATGGCGCACCAAAGCTCGAACACGATCGGTTTCCTAAATGCAGCTATAATTCAATAAGAAAAGTTTGTGTTTGAGTTTTTGTGGGACATCAATTAGCTTTCGTGACTACAATTGTTTATTGTACTGTAGTTGTCCATTTTTTCCACGTATTTTCTATCGCCTTTTGCAAACCTTCATTTTTCGTTGAGTTATAACCACATTTAGTAAAACCGCTCGAGTTTGAGTTTTCGTGGGCCATCGATCAACTTTGGTGACTACGATTGTGGATCGCACTATAGTTGTGCATTATGAATGCCATTTTTCTATCACCTTTCATGAAACTTCATTTAGGAAACCACTCATGTTTGAGTTTTTGGTAGGCCATCGATAAACTTTGGTGACTATGATTGTGGATTGCACTATAGTTGTGCATTTTGTTCACATATTTTTAATTAACTTTCAGGAAATTTCATTTGTTGTTGAGATATAGTTGTATTTAGGAAAACACTTGTGTTTCAGCTTTCGTGGGCCATTGATAAACTTTGGTAACTACAATTGTGGATTCTACTGTAGATTTACATTCTATATACGTAGTTTCTATCACCTTTCGCGAACCTTCATATTTTGATGAGTTATAGTAGCATTTATGAAACCGCTCTTGTTTAAGTTTTTGTGGGTCATCGATAACCTTTGGTGACTATACTTTTGGATTACACTGTAGTTGTGTGTTTTGTATGCAAATTTTCTATGGCCTTTCGCGAACCTTCATTTTTTGTTGAGTTAAAACCACATTTAGGGAACCGCTCATGTTTCAGTTTCTATGGGCCCTCAATCATCTTTGGTGACTACGATTGTGGATTACACTATAGTTGTGTATTATATACGCGTATTTTCTATCACTTTTTGTGAACTTTAATCTTTCGTTGAGTTATAGCCACACTTAGGAAACCACTCATGTTTGAGTTTTCATGGGTCATCGATCAACCTTGCTGACAACAATTGTGTATTGCACTGTAGTTTTCTATTCTGTACACGTATTTTCTATCGCCTTTCACGACCCTTAATTTTTTGTTGAGTGATAGGTGAATTTGGGAAACTGCTCATGTTTGAGTTTTCGTGAGGAAAAGATCAGCTTTGGTGACTACGATTGTGGATTGCACTGTATTTGTCCATTTTTTGTGTATTTTCTATTGTTTTTTTTTAATCTTTCTTTTTCATTGAGCTATAGTTGCATTTAGGAATCTGCTCGTGTTAGAGTTTTCATAGGCAATCGATCAACTTCGGTGACTTTAATTGTGGATTTCCTGTAGTTGTCCATTTTGTATGCATATTTTTTATTGCCTTTCGCAAACCTTCATTTACCGTTGAGTTATAGCCGCATTTAGGAAACCACTCGTGTTTGAGTGTTTGTGGGCCATCGCTCAGCTTTGGTGACTATTCTTGTGGATTACACTGTAGTTCTCCATTATGTACGCATATTCTCTATCATTTTTCACTAACCTTCATTTTTTGTTCACTTATAGCCGCAATTATGAAACCGCTTGTGTTTATGTTTTAGTGGGCCATTGGTAAAGTTTGGCGACTACAATTGTGTATTGCATTGTAGTTGTCCAATCTTTATGCGTATTTTATATCGCCTTTAGCGAACTTGCATTTTTTGTTGAGTTGTAGCCACATTTACGAAAAACTCTCATGTTTGAGTTTTCGTGAGCCATCGATCAACTTTGGTGACTACGACTATGGATCACACTATAGTAGTTCATAATATATGCGTATTTTCTGTCACCTTTTGTGAACCTTCATTTTTCTTTGAGTTATAGCTACACTTAGGAAAAAGGTCATGTTTGAGTTTTCATGGGCCATATATCAACTTTGGTGACTACGATTATGGATTGCACTGTATTTTTCCATTTTGTACGTGTATTTTCTACCACCTTTTGTGAACCTTCATTTTTTTTGAGTTATAGCCGCATTTGGGAAACCGGTCGTATTTGACTTTTTGTGGGACATCGATCAACTTTGGTGACTACGATTCTGGATTACATAGTAGTTGTTAATTATAGACACTTATTTTCAATCACGTTTCACGAACCTTCATGTTTTGGTGAGTTATAGGAACATTTAGGAAACCACTCATGTTTGAGTTTTTGTGGGCCATCAATCAAATTTTATAACTATGAATGTGGATTGTACTATAGGTTTGCATTTTGTATGCATATTTTTAATCGCTTTTCACGAACCTTCATTTTTTGTTGAGTTATCGCCACATTTAGGAAACGCTTGTGTTTGCGATTTCGTTAGCCATTGATCAACTTTGGAGACTAAGGTTGTGGATTACAGTGTAGTTTTACATTCATTACGTGTATTTTCTATTGCCTTTCATGAACCATCGCGATGCTGGGCTAGAATTTTGATGTTTCAAATGTCGTTGAAATTCTGACACAATAGTAGTGACAAATGGCCGTCAAAATTTTGACGGTCGCTCGTTGAAAAATGTGTCAAAATGTACCAATGTGAGTTATAGCCTCATTTAGCTAGCTGATCGTGTTTGAGTTTTCATGGGCCATTGAATAGTTGTCCATTCTATACACGTATTTTCTATCACTTTTTGTGAACCTTCTTTTTTTGTTGAGTTATAGCTGCATTTAGGAAACCTCTCGAGTTTGAGTTTTCGTAGGCCATTAATCAACTTTGGTGAGTACGATTGTGCATTGCACTGTAGTTGTCAAATCTATACACATAATTTCTAATGCCTTTAACGAACCTTCATTTTTTGTTGAGTTATACCATCATTTAGGAAACCGCTTGTGTTTTAGTTTTCGTGGGCCATCGATCAACTTTGGTGATTATGATAGTTGATTGCACTATAGTTGTCAATTATGTACGCGTATTTTCTATTGCCTTTCATGAAGATTCATTTGTTTTTGAGTTATAGCGGCATTTAGGAAACTACTCGTGTTTGAGTTTTTGTGGGAATCGATCAAATTTGGTGACTACGATTGTGGATTGCACTGTTGTTTTCAATTATGTACATGTATTTTCTATTGCCTTTCACGAACCTTCATTTTTTGTTGAGTTATAGCTGCATTTAGGAAACCGCTCGTGTTTGAGTTTTCGTGGCCATCAATCAATTTTGGTGACTACACTTGTGGATTACATTGTAGTTGTTCATTCTATATGCGTATTTTCTATTTCCTTTCACGAACCTTCATTTTTTGATGAGTTATAGCTCTACTTAAGAAACCGCTCATTTTTGAGTTTTAATGGAACATCGATCAACTTTGGTAACAACGATTGTGGATTGCATTTTAGTTTTTCTTTTTGTATGTGTATTTTTCTTCGTGTTTCGTAAACCTTCATTTTTGGTTGAATTATAGTTGCACTTAAGAAACCACTTGGTTTTGAGTTTTTGTGGGCCTTCGATCAAATTTAGTAACTACGATTGTGGGTTACAATGTAGTTGTCCATTCATTACATGTATTTTCTATCGCCTTTTGTGAACCTTCATATTAAGTTTAGTTATGGCTACAATTAGGACAACCCATTGATTTTGAGTTTTTGTGGGCACTTAGTCAACTCTGGTGACTACGACTGTGGATTCTATTGTAGTTGTGCATTATGTACACATATTTTTAATTGTCTTTCATGAACCTTCATTTTTTGTTGAGTTAAAGTTGCATTTAGGAAAACGCCTGTGTTTGAGTTTTCGTTGGCCATTGATCAACTTTGGTGACTACAATTGTGGATTACACTATAGTTGTGCATTCTATACACGTATTTTCTATCGCCTTTCAAGAACCTTCATTTTTGGTGACTACAATTGTGGATTGCAGCGTTGTTTTGCATTCTCTATGTGTATTTTCTATCGTGTTTCGTCAACCTTCATTTTTAGTTGAATTATAGGTGCACTTAGGAAACCACTCGTGTTTGAGTTTTAATGGGCCATCAATCAAGTTTAGTAACTACGATTGTTGATTACCTTGTAGTTGTCTATTCAATAAGTGTATTTTTTGTAGCGTTTTGTGAACCTTCATTTTTTGTTGAGTTATGGCCGCAATTAG
>VDFB02000017.1:565222232-565273720 GCA_007258455.2 Sequoia sempervirens
TGGCCCACGAAAACTTAAACTTGAGCATTTTCCTAAATGTAGCTATAACTCAACAAAAAATGAAGGTTCATGAAAGGAGATTAAAAATATGCGTATAGAATGCAAAACTATAGTACAATCCACAATTTTAGTCACCAAAGTTGATTGATGGCCAATAAAAACTCAAAAAGGAGTGGTTTTCTAAATCCAGCTATGACTAAAAAAAACTGAAGGTTCGTGAGAGGCATTAGAAAATTAGTGCTCATAATGCACACCTATAGTGTGATCCACAATGTAGTCACCAAAGTTGATCAATGACACACGAAAACTCAAACACGGGAAGTTTCCTCAATGCGGCTATAACTCAACAAAAAGGGAAGGTTCAAGAAAGGTGATAGAAATAATGCCAACAAAATGGACAATTACATTGCAATGCACAATCGTAGTCATCAAAGTTAATGGATGGCCCACGAAAACTCAAACAAGAGTGATTTCCTTAGTGTGGCTATAACTCAATGAAAAATGAAGGTTTCATGAAAGGTGATAGAAAATATGCATATAGAATGCACAACTTCAGTATAATCCACAATCGTAGTCACCAAAGCATAACGATGGCCCATGAAAACTCAAACATGAACGTTTTCGTAAATGCAGCTATAACTAAACAAAAAATGAAGGTTCATGAAAGGCAATTAAAAATATGCATATAGAATGCACAACTACAGTAAAATCCACAATCGTAGTCACCAAAGTTGATTGATGGCCCACAAAAACTCAAAAATGAGCGGTTTCCTAAATGCAGCTATAACTCAACAAAAGATGAAGGTTCGCAAAAGGAGATAAAGATACACATAGAGAATGGACAACTATAGTGGAATCCACAATTCTAGTCACCAAAGTTAATCAATGGCCCACAAAAACTCAAACATGAGCAGTTTCCTAAGTGCAACTTGAGCTCAACCAAAAATGAAGGTTCATGAAAGGTGACAAAAAATGCGCGTATAGAGTGCACAACTATAGTGTAATCCATAATTTTTGTCACCAAAATTGATCTGATGACAACGAAAACCCAAACACGAGTGTTTACCGGTTATAACTCAACAAAAATGAAGGTTCTGCAGTTTATCGCACATGTGGGTACAAAATGGAAGCTATAGCACAGTCCACAATCATAGTCACTCAATTTGATCATCAGGTTCACAAACAACATGACCAATTTCCCAAAATGCATTGGCACCAACATAAAATGAAGGTTCTTTCGATGGTTTCATTGTAACCAGAAACATGAGCTTATTTCATAAATGCAACTATAATCCTCAACTAAAACTTCAAACATGAGCTTCCTGAAGTGCAGTTACAACTCGTTTAAAATGAAGTGCCGAAATAATAGAAAAATATCGCCAGATGTTAATAACTATATGATATTCATTTAACCGTAGTCACCAAAGTTGATCACGGCCCACAAAAACTCAAATACGAAACATTTCTCAATATAAGCTATAACTCAAACAAAAATTAAGGTTTCAGAAAGGTGATTGAAAATATGCATGCAAATGTACAACCAGTACAAATTATTAATCGAAGTCACCAAAGTTATTAATGGCCCACAAAAACTAGGACATCGAAAGTGATTTCCGCGTGGCTATAATCCAATGAAAACAGAAGGTTTGGTAGCACATAGAGTCAGTCATTTATAGAATGCACAACTATAGTGCAATCCATAATCGTATCACCAAAGTTGATCAATGGTTAACAAAAACTCAAACATGAGCATTTTCCTAAATGCTGTTATAATTCAACAAAAATGGAATATTTCAAAAACTCAAACGTGTGTGGTTATCTAAATGCAACTATAACTCAACAAAAAATGTGTTTATCTAAATGCAACTATAACTCAACAAAAAATGAAGGTTCTCGTAAGGTGATAGAAAATACATTTTTAGAATGCACAACTATATTGTAATCCATAATCGTAGTCAACAAAGTTAATCGATGGCTCACGAAAACTAAGACACAAGTAGTTTCCTAAGTGTAGCTATAACTCAATCAAAACTAAAGGTTCGCGAAAGACGATAGAAAATACATATATATAATGCACAAGTGTAGTCACAAAAGTTGATCGATGGCCCACGACAACTCAAACTCAAGCAATTTCCTAAATGCAGTAAAAACTCAACAAAAAATGAAGGATCGTGAAAGGCGATAGAAAATAC
This sequence comes from Sequoia sempervirens, assembly GCA_007258455.2. NCBI lineage: Eukaryota > Viridiplantae > Streptophyta > Pinopsida > Cupressales > Cupressaceae > Sequoia > Sequoia sempervirens. The sequence goes on from VDFB02000017.1 coordinate 565,224,425, forward strand.
GCATACAAAGTGCAATTCACAATCGTAGTCACCAAAGTGGATAGATGGCCCACAAAAACACAAACATGAGCCTCCTAAGTCCAGCTATAACTCAATGAAAAGTGAATGTTCATGAAAGGCGATAGAACATACACATATTGAATGCACAACTACAGTGAAGAACATAAAATGAAGGTTCACAAAAGGTGACAAAAAATTCTTGTCTAAAATTTATAACTACTGTGTAGTCCACAAGTGCACTCACCAAAATTGATCGATGGCCCAAAAAAACTCAAACTCGAGTGGTTTCCTAAATGTGGCTATAACTCAAAAAAAATGAAGGTTCGCTAAATGCGATAGAAAATTAGTGTTCATAACGCAAAACTGAAATGCAATCCACAATTGTAGTCACCAAAGTTGATCAATGGACCATGAAAACTCAACCACAAACAGTTTCCTAAGCGCATTTTGAACTCTAATTTTCTATCGCATTTTGTGAACCTTCTTTTTTTGTTGAATTATAGCCGCATTTAGGAAATCACTCGAGTTTGAGTTTTTGTGGGCAATCAATCAAGTTTGGTGAGTATTCTTGTGGATTACAAAATAGTTGTGCATTATATACGTGAAATTTCTATCGCCTTTCCCAAACATTTTTTTTTGTTGAGTTGTACTCACAATTAGGAAAAGGCTCGTGTTTGAGTTTTCCCTAGGCCATCGATCAAATTTGATCAGCTTTGGGGACTACGATTATGGATTACACCGTAGTTGTCCATTTTATACATGTATTTTCTATCGCTTTTTGGGAACCTTCATTTTTTGTTGAGTTATAGCCACATCTAGGAAACTGCTCATGTCTGAGTTGTTGTGGGCCATCGATCAATTTTGGCATGGATTTTATTATATTTGTGCATTTTGTATGCATATTTTTATTTGTCTTTCACAAACCTTCAATTTTTGTTGAGTTATAGCCGCATTTAGGAAAACTATTGTGTTTGAGTTTTTATGGGCAATCGATCAACTTTGATGACTACGATTGTGGATTACACCACAGTTCTGCATTGAATACATGTATGTTTTATCGCCTTTCGTGAACCTTCAGTTTCATTGAATTATAGCCGCACTTAGCAAACCACTCATGTTTAAGTTTCCATGGCCCATCTATCAACTTTCGTGACTACGATTGTGGATTGAATTGTAATTGTCCATTATGTCTGCGTCTTTTCTCTCACCTTTCATGAGCATTCATTTTTTGTTGAGTTATAGCCGCATTTAGGAAACTACTCATGTTTGAGTTTTTGTTCACCATTGATCAAGTTTGGTGACTATGATTATGGATTGTATTGTAATTATGCATTTTGTACGCATATTTTTAATCACCTCCCATGAACCCTTTTTTTTTTAATTATAGCCGCATTTAGGAAAACACTTGTGTTTCAGTTTTCGTGGGCTATTGATCAACTTCGGTGACTATGATTGTGGATTACACTGTAGGTGTGCATTCTATACATGTATTTTCTATCGTCTCTCACGAACCTTCATTTTTCGTTGAGTTATAGCTACAGTTAGGAAAGCGCTCGTGTTTGAGTTTTCATTGGCCATCGATCAACTTTGGTGACTACAATTGTGGATTGCATTGTAGTTATCCATTTTGAACGTGTATTTTCTATCGCCTTTTGTGAACCTTATTTTTTGTTGAGTTATAGCTGCATTTAGGAAACAACTCAAGTTTGAGTTTTTTGAGCCATCAATCAACTTTGGTGACTATGCTTTTGGATTACATAGTAGTTCCATTTCGGAAACAACTCAAGTTTGAGTTTTTGTTTAGTTATAGCTACATTTATGAAACCACTCGTGTTTGAGTTTTTTTGGGCCATCGACAAACTTCACTTTTTGTTGAGTTATAGCCGCATTTAGGATACTGCTTGTGTTTGAGTTTTACTGGACCATCGATCAACTTTCGTGACTGCACTTGTGGATTACACTGTAGTGCATTCTATATGCGTATTTTCTATCACCTTTTGCAAACCTTCATTTTTTGTTGAGTTATAGCAGCATTTAGGAAACCGCTCATGTTTGTGTTTTTGTGGGCCATCAATCAACTTTGGTGACTACGATTGTGGATTGTAGTGTAATTGTGTATTTTGTAAGCATATTTTTAATCGCCTTTCACAAACCTTCATTTTTTGTTCAGTTAAAGCCGTATTTAGGAGAAACCTCATGTTTGAGTTGTCCTAGGCCATCCATCAACTTTGGTTACTATTATTGTGGATTACACGATAGTTGTGCATTCTATATGTGTATTTTATATCACCTTTCATGAACCTTCATTTTTCGTTGAGTTATAGCTGCACTTAGGAAACCGATTATGTTTGAGTTTTTGTGGGCCATTGAACAACGTTGGTGACTACAATTATGGATTGCACTATAGTTCTCCTTTATGTACATGTATTTTCTATCGCTTTTCATGAACATTCATTTTTTGTTCAGTTATAGCCACATTTAGGAAACCACTTGAGTCTGAGTTTTCATGTGCCATCAATCAACTCTGTTGACTACACTTGTAGATTACATTGTAGTTGTGCATTCTATATGTGTATTTTCTATCGCCTTTTGCAAACCTTCATTTTTTGTTTAGTTATAGCTGTATTTAGGAAACTTCTCATGTCTGAGTTTTCATGGGCCATCGTTCAACTTTGGTTACTACGATTGTGGATTTCATTTTAGTTGTCCATTCTTTACGCGAATTTTCTATCACCTTTCGTGAACCTTCATTTTTTCTCGAGTTATAGCCGCATTTAGAAAACCGCTCGTGTTTGAGTTTTTGTGGGCCATCGATCAACTTTGGTGAGGATTTCACTATAGTTGTACATTCAATACAAGTATTTTCTCTCGCATTTTGTAAACCCTTATTTGTTTTTGAGTTATAGCCGCATTTAGGAAAACACTCGTTGAGTTACCTTTTGCGAACATTCATTTTTTGTTGAATTATACCCGCACTTAGCAAACTGGTCGTGTTTGAATTTTTGTGGCGCATCGATCAACTTTGGTGACTATGATTTTGGATTTCACTATAGTTGTCCATTTTGTACGCATATTTTCTATCGCCTTTTGTGAACCTTCATTTTTTTTGAGTTATAGCCACATTTGGGAAATCGGTCGTGTTTGGGTTCTCCTGGGCCATTGATCAAGTTTGCTGATTAACGGTCATAATGCACAACTATAGTGTAATCCACAAGCGTAGTCACAAAATTTAATCGATGGCCAACAAAAACACAAACATGAGCGGTTTCCTAAATGAGGCTATAACTCAACAAAAAATGAAGGTTCACCAAATGTGATAGAAAATTAGCGTTAATAACGCACAATTATAGTACAATCCACAATCGTAGTCACCAAAGTTGATTGATTGCCCACTAAAACTAAAACACGAGTGGTTTCCTAAATGTGGCTATAATTGAACAAAAAATGAAGGTTCGTGAAAGGTTAATAGAAAATACACATATAGAATACACAACTATAGTGTAATACACAATAATAGTAACCAAAGTTGATCGACGGCCCATGAAAATTCAAACATGAGCGGTTTCCTAAGTGCGGCTATAACTCATCAAAAATAAAGGTTCACGAAAGGCGATAGAAAATACACGTACAAAATGGACAACTACAGTGAAATCAACAATCGTAGTCACCAAACTTGATCGATGTCCCACGAAAACTCAAACTCATGGGGTTTCTTAAATGTGGCTATAACTCAACAAAAAATGAAGGTTCACAAAAGACGATTGAAAATACGCATACAGAGTGGACAACTATACTGCAATTCACAATCGTAGTCACCGAAGTTGATCGATGGCGCACCAAAACTCGAACACGATCGGTTTCCTAAATGCGCCTATAATTCAATAAGAAAAGTTTGTGTTTGAGTTTTTGTGGGACATCGATCAACTTTGGTGACTACGATTGTTTATTGTACTATAGTTGTCCATTTTTTCCACGTATTTTCTATCACCTTTTGCAAACCTTCATTTTTCATTGAGTTATAGCCACATTTAGTAAAACCGCTTGAGTTTGAGTTTTCGTGGGCCATTGATCAACTTTCGTGACTACGATTGTGGATCACACTGTAGTTGTGCATTATGAACGCCATTTTTCTATCACCTTTCATGAAACTTCATTTAGGAAACCACTCGTGTTTGAGTTTTTGGTAGGCCATCGATCAACTTTGGTGACTATGATTGTGGATTGCACTATAGTTGTGCATTTTGTTCGCATATTTTTAATTAACTTTCAGGAAATTTCATTTGTTGTTGAGATATAGTCGTATTTAGGAAAAACTTGTGTTTTAGTTTTCATGGGCCATTGATAAACTTTGGTGACTACAATTGTGGATTCTACTATAGATTTACATTCTATATACGTAGTTTCTATCACCTTTCACGAACCTTCATATTTTGTTGAGTTATAGCAGCATTTATGAAACCGCTCTTGTTGAAGTTTTTGTGGGTCATCGATAACCTTTGGTGACTATGCTTCTGGATTACACTGTAGTTGTGTGTTTTGTATGCAAATTTTCTATGGCCTTTCGCGAACCTTCATTTTTTGTTGAGTTAAAACCATGTTTTGGGAACCTCTCATATTTCAGTTTCCGTGGGCCCTCAATCATCTTTGGTGACTACAATTGTGGATTACACTGTAGTTGTGTATTATATACGCGTATTTTCTATCGCTTTTTGTGAACTTTAATTTTTCGTTGAGTTATAGCCACACTTAGGAAACCGCTCATGTTTGAGTTTTCATGGGTCATCAATCAATCTTGCTGACAAAAATTGTGGATTGCACTGTAGTTTTCTATTTTTTACACGTATTTTCTATCGCCTTTCACGACCCTTAATTTTTTGTTGAGTGATAGGTGCATTTGGGAAACCGCTCATGTTTGAGTTTTCATGAGGAAAAGATCAACTTTGGTGACTACGATTGTGGATTGCACTGTAGTTTTCCATTTTTTATGTGTAGTTTCTATTGTTTTTTTTTAATCTTCCTTTTTCATTGAGCTATAGTTGCATTTAGGAATCTGCTCGTGTTAGAGTTTTCATAGGCAATTGATCAACTTTGGTGACTTTAATTGTGGATTGCCTATAGTTGTCCATTTTGTATGCATATTTTTTATTGCCTTTTGCAAACCTTCATTTACTGTTGAGTTATAGCCGCATTTAGGAAACCACTCGTGTTTGAGTGTTTGTGGGCCATCGCTCAACTTTGGTGACTATGCTTGTGGATTACACTATAGTTCTCCATTATGTATGCATATTCTCTATCATTTTTCACGAACCTTCATTTTTTGTTCACTTATAGCCGCAATTATGAAACCGCTTGTGTTTAAGTTTTAGTGGGCCATTGGTAAAGTTTGGTGACTACAATTGTGTATTGCATTGTAGTTGTCCAATCTTTACGCGTATTTTATATCACCTTAGCGAACCTACATTTTTTGTTGAGTTGTAGCCACATTTATTAAAAACTCTCGTGTTTGAGTTTTCGTGAGCCATCAATCAACTTTGGTGACTACGACTGTGGATTACACTGTAGTAGTTCATAATATTTGCGTATTTTCTATCACCTTTCGCAAACCTTTTTTTTTTCTTTGAGTTATAGCTGCACTTAGGAAAAAGGTCATGTTTGAGTTTTCATGGGCCATATATCAACTTTGGTGACTACGATTATGGATGGCACTGTATTTTTCCATTTTGTACGTGTATTTTCTACCACCTTTTGTGAACCTTCATTTTTTTTGAGTTATAGCCGCATTTGGGAAACCGGTCATATTTGACTTTTTGTGGGACATCGATCAACTTTGGTGACTATGATTCTAGATTACACAGTAGTTGTTAATTATAGACACTTATTTTCAATCACGTTTCATGAACCTTCATGTTTTGGTGAGTTATAGGCACATTTAGGAAACCGCTCATGTTTGAGTTTTTGTGGGCCATCAATCAAATTTTATGACTACGAATGTGGATTGTACTATAGGTTTTCATTTTGTATGCATATTTTTAATCGCTTTTCACGAACCTTCATTTTTTGTTGAGTTATCGCCACATTTAGGAAACACTTGTATTTGCGATTTCGTTGGCCATTGATCAACTTTGGAAACTACGGTTGTGGATTGCAGTGTAGTTGTACATTCATTACGTGTATTTTCTATTGCCTTTCATGAACTATCACGATGCTGGGCTAGAATTTTGACGTTTCAAATGTCTTTGAAATTCTGACACAATAATAGTGACAAATGGCCGTCAAAATTTTGACGGTCGCTTGTTGAAAAATGGGTCAAAATGTACCAATGTGAGTTATAGCCTCATTTAGCTAGCCAATCGTGTTTAAGCTTTCATGGGCCATTGAATAGTTGTCCATTCTATACACGTATTTTCTATCATTTTTTGTGAACCTTCTTTTTTTGTTGAGTTATAGCCTCATTTAGGAAACCTCTCGAGTTTGAGTTTTCGTAGGCCATTAATCAACTTTGGTGAGTACGATTGTGGATTGCACTGTAGTTGTCAAATCTATACACGTAATTTCTAATGCCTTTAATGAACCTTCATTTTTTGTTGAGTTATACCAGCATTTAGGAAACCGCTTGTGTTTTAGTTTTCGTGGGCCATCGATCAACTTTGGTGATTATGATTGTGGATTGCACTATAGTTGTCAATTATGTACGTGTATTTTCTATTGCCTTTCATGAAGATTCATTTGATTTTGAGTTATAGTGGCATTTAGGAAACTACTCGTGTTTGAGTTTTTGTGGGAATCAATCAAATTTGGTGACTACGATTGTGGATTGCACTATTGTTTTCAATTATGTACATGTATTTTCTATTGCCTTTCACGAACCTTCATTTTTTGTTGAGTAATAGTTGCATTTAGGAAATCACTCGTGTTTGAGTTTTCATGGCCATCAATCAATTTTGGTGACTACGCCTATGGATTACACTATAGTTGTGCATTCTATATGCGTATTTTCTATTTCCTTTCACGAACCTTCATTTTTCGATGAGTTATAGTTGTTCTTAAGAAACCGCTCGTTTTTGAGTTTTAATGGAACATCGATCAACTTTGGTAACAATGATTGTGGATTTCATTTTAGTTTTTCTTTTTGTATGTGTATTTTTCTTCGTTTTTTGTAAACCTTCTTTTTTGGTTGAATTATAGCTGCACTTAAGAAACCGCTCGTGTTTGAGTTTTCATGGGCCTTCGATCAAATTTAGTAACTACGATTGTGGATTACAGTGTAGTTGTCCATTCATTACGTGTATTTTCTATTGCCTTTTGTGAACCTTCATATTAAGTTCAATTATGGCTACAATTAGGACAACCCATTGATTTTGAGTTTTTGTGGGCACTCAGTCAACTTTGGTGACTACGACTATGGATTCTACTTTAGTTGTGCATTATGTACACATATTTTTAATTGTCTTTCATGAACCTTCATTTTTTGTTGAGTTAAAGTTGCATTTAGGAAAATGCCTATGTTTGAGTTTTCATTGGCCATTGATCAACTTTGGTGACTACAATTGTGGATTACACTATAGTTGTGCATTCTATACATGTATTTTCTATCGCCTTTCAAGAACCTTCATTTTTGGTGACTACAACTGTGGATTGCAGCATTGTTTTGCATTCTCTATGTGTATTTTCTATCGTTTTTCGTAAACCTTCATTTTTAGTTGAATTATAGGTGCACTTAGGAAACCACTCGTGTTTGAGTTTTCATGGGCCATCAATCAACTTTACTAACTACGATTGTTGATTACCTTATAGTTATCCATTCAATAAGTGTATTTTTTGTAGACTTTTGTGAACCTTCATTTTTTGTTGAGTTATGGCCATAATTAAGAAAACCCATCGAGTTAGAGTTTTTTTGGGTCATTGATCAACTTTGGTGACCACACTTGTAGATTACACTGTAGATATGCGTATTTTCTATCGCCTTTCCCAAACCTTCATTTTTCATTGAGTTATAGAAGAAATTAGGAAAACATTCGTGTTTGAGTTTTTGTGGGCCATCGGTCAACTTTAGTGATTATGATTGTGGATTGCACTCTAGTTGTTCATTCTGTAAGTATATTTTCTATCGCCTTTCATGAACCTTTACTTTTTGGTTGAAATATAGCTGCATTTAGGAGTTTGAGTTTTCGTGGACCATTGATCAACTTTGGTTAGTATGATAGTGGATTGCATTGTAGTTGTGCATTATGTATGCATAGTTTTAATTACCTTTCAGGAACCTTCATTTTTTATTGAGTTATAGCCACATTTAGGAAAACGCTTATGCTTGAGTTTCTGTGGGCCATCGATCAACTTTGGTGAATACAGTTGTGGATGACACTATAGTTGTGCATTGTATATGTGTACTTTCTACCACCTTTAGTGAACCTTCATTTTTTGTTGAGTTATAGTGGCACTTAGGAAACCGCTCGTTTTTGAGTTTTCTTGGGCCATCGATCAAATTTAGTGACTATGATTGTTGATTGCACTATAGTTCTACATTCTATATGTTTTTTTTCTATCGCCTGTCACAAATCTTCATTTTTCGTTGAGTTTTCATGGGCCATCAATCAACTTTGGTGACTATGATTGTGAATTACACTATAGTTGTCCACTATGTATGCATATTTTCTATTGGCTTTTGGGAACCTTCATTTTTTGTTGAGTTATAGCCACATTTACCAAACCACTCGTGTTTGAGTTTTCGAGGGCCATTGATCAACATTGGTGACTATAGTTGTGGATTACACTTTAGGTGTGCATTCCATATGCTTATTTACTATCAGTTTTTGCAAACCTTCATTTCTTATTGAGTTATAGTGGCACTTAGGAAACCACTCATGTTTGAGTTTTCGTGGGCCATCGATCAACTATGGTGACTATGATAGTGGACTGCATATTACTTTTCCATTATGTATGCGTATTTTCTATTTCCTTTAGCAAAACTTTCTTTTTTTAGTTTAGTTATAGCTGCATTTAGGAAACCGCTCGACTTTGAGTTTTTGTAAGCCATCAATCAAATTTGGTGAGTAGGATTGTGGATTGTATTGTAATTGTGCATTCTTTACGCATATTTTTAATCACCTTTCACAAACCTTTGAAGAGTTTTTTTTATTTATAGCCATATTTAGGGAACTGCTCGTATTTGAGTTTTTTTTTGCCATCGATCAACTTTGGTGACAATGATTGTGGATTGCAATGTAGTTGTCCAATCTATACACATATTTCCTATCACCATTCACGAACCTTCATTTATCATTGACTAATAGCTGCGTTTAGGAAACCGCTCGCATTTGAGTTTTCAAGGGCCATCGATCATATTTGGTGACTACGATTGTGGATTGCACTGTAGTTGTGCATTATCTACTTATATTTTTTAATTATCTTTCATCAACCTTCATATTTTGTTGAGTTGTCATTGCATTTAGGAAAATGCTCGTGTTTGAGTTTTTGTGGGCCAGTAATCAACTTTGGTGAGTACGATTGTGGATTACATTGTATTCATGCATTTTATACACGTATTTTCTATTGGCTTTCATGAACCTTCATTTTTTGTCGAGTTATAGCCGTACTTAGGAAACCGCTCGTGTTTGAGTTTTCGTGGGTCATCAATAATCTTTGCTGACTACGATTGTGGATTGTAGTGTAGTTGCCCATTTTGTACGTGTATTTTCTATCGCCTTTCATAAACCTTCATTTTTTTTTTAGTTATAGCCACATTTAGGAAAACGCTCGAGCTTGAGTGTTCATGGGCCATCGATCAACTTTGGTAACTATGCTTGTGGATTACACTATAGTTCTGTATTCTATACACATATTTTCTATCACCTTTCAAGAAACCTTCATTTTTCGTTGAGTTATAGCCGCACTTAGGAAACCACTCATGTTTGAGTTTTTGTAGGCCATTGATCAACTTTGTTGAGTATGATTGTGGATTGCACTGTATTTGTGCATTCTATATGCGTATTTTCTATCACATTTCACGAACCTTAATTTTTTGTTTGAGTTGTACACCCATTTAGGAAATCGCTTGAATTTGAATTCTCGAATTTGCGTTTTCGTGGGTCAACGATCAACTTTAGTGACTACACTTGTGGATTACACTATACGCTTATTTTCTATTGCCTTTCACGAACCTTTATCTTTTGTTTAATTATAGCCACATTTAGGAAACCATGTTTGGGATTTTTTGGGCCATCAATCAACTTTTGTGGCTACGATTGTGGATTACAATGTATTTGTGCATTCTATATGCATATTTTCTATCGCCTTTTGAGAACCTTAATTTTTCGTTGACTTATAAGCTACACTTAGGAAACCACTCGTGTTTGAGTTTTCGTGCACCATCAATCAACTTTGGTAATGGCGATTATGGATTACATTATAGTTGTCAGTTCTTTACGTGTATTTTTCATCACCTTTCGAGAACCCTCTTTTTTTTTTTTAGTTATAGCCGCATTTAGGAAACTGGTCAAGTTTGAGTTTTCATGGGCCATCGATCAGCTTTGTTGACTGGGCTTGTGGATTACACTATGGTTGTGCATTCTATACATGTACTTTCTATCGCCTTTTGTGAACCTTCATTTTTTCATTTATAGTCGTATTTAGGAAACTACCCGTGTTTGAGTTTTCGTGGACCATTCATCAACTTTGGTGACTACGATTGTGGATTACACTATAGTTGTGCATTTTATACATGTATTTTCTATTGCCTTTCACAAACCTTTATTTTTTGTTGAGTTATAGTTGCATTTAGGAAAATTCTTGTGTTTGAGTTTTCTTGGGCCATCAAAAAAATTTGGTGAGTACGATTGTGGATTACACTGTAGTTGTGCATTCTATACTCGTATTTTCTATCGCTTTTTCATGAACCTTCATTTTTTGTTTAGTTATAGCCACATTTAGGAAGTTGCTCGTGTTTGAGTTCTTGAGGGCCATCGATCAACTTGATGACTATGATTGTGGATTGCACTATAGTTTTCCAATATGTATGCATATTTTCTATTGCCTTTCGTGAACCTTGAATTTTTAATAAGTTATAGCCAAATTTAGGAAATCATTCATCTTTGAGTTTTCGTGGGCCATCGATCAACTTTGGTAACTACGATTATGGATTAGACTGTAGTTGTGCATTCTATACACATATTTTTTGTCGCTGTTCGCGAACCTTTATTTTTTGTTGAGTTACAACCACATTTAGGAAAACTCTCGTGTTTGAGTTTTCTTGGGCTAGCAATCAACTTTGGTGACTACGATTGTGGATTACACTTTAGTTGTGTATTATATATGAGTATTTTCTATCCACACGTAGGAAACCGCTCGTATTTGAGTTTTCATAGGCCATCGATCTACTTTGCTGACTACGATTGTGGATTTCAATGTAGTTGTCCATTCTATATATGTATTTTCTATTGCCTTTCATGAACCTTCATTTTTTTTGAGCTATATTTGCATTGTGGATTGTATCGTAATTGTGCATTCTATACACATATTTTTATTCTTGACTACGATTGTGGATTGCACTATAGTTATCAGTTTTGTATGAGTATTTTCTATCATCTTTCGTGAACCGTCATTTTTTGTTGAGTTATACCCAAATTTAGGAAACTAGTCATGTTTGAGATTTCCTTGGCCATCGATCAACTTTGGTGACTATGCTTGTGGATTACATTGCAAGTGTGCATTGTATACGCATATTTTCTATTGCTTTTCACGAATCTTCATTTTTTATTGAGTTATAGCCGCATTTAGGAAACCATTCGTGTTTGATTTTTCATGGGCCATCGATCAACTTTGTTGATTACAATTGTGGATTGCAATGTAGGTATGCATTCTGTACGAATATTTTTAGTTAGCTTTCATGAACCTTCATTTGTTGTTCAGTTATAGCCACATTTAGGAAAATACTCATCATTGAGATTTCGTGGACCAAAAATCAACTTTGGTGATTACGATTGTGGATTGCACTGTAGTTGTGCATTCTATACGCATATTTTTAATTTCCTTTCACGAACCTTCTTTTTTTGTCGAGTTATAGTTGCATTTAGGAAAATGCTCATGTTCAAATTTTTGTGGGCCATCAATCAACTATGGTGACTACGATTATGGATTACATTGTTGTCATTCATTCTATACACATATTTTCTATTGCCTTTCACCTTTAATTTTCATTGAGTTATAGTCGTACTTAGCAAACTGCTCTTGTTTAAGTTTTCGTGGGCCATCAATCAACTTTTCTAACTATCATTGTGGATTACACTGTAGTTGGTCATTTTGTATGAATATTTTCTATCGCCTTTTGTGAGCCTTCATTTTTTGTTGAGTTATAGCAGCATTTAGGAAATCTCTTGAGTTTGAATGTTTGTGGGCCATCGATCAACTTTGATGAATATGATTGTGGATTACACTGTACTTGTGCATTCTATACGCGTATTTTCTATCACCTTTCTTGAACCTTCATTTTTCCATAGAGTTATAGTTGCACTTAGGAAAATGCTCGTGTTTGTGTTTTTCGTGGGCCATCGATCAACTTTGGTGACTACGATTGTGGATAGCATTGCAATTGTGCATTTTGTATGCGTATTTTCTATCCCCTTTTTCTAACCTTTATTTTTTATTAAGTTATAGCCGTATTTCAGAAACCACTCAAGTTTGAGTTTTCATAGGCTATCGATCAACTTTGGTGACTACTATTGTGGATTGCACTATTGTTGTCCATTATGTATGTGTATTTTCTATCGCCTTTTGTGAACCTTCATTTTTTATTGAGTTATAGCTAAATTTAGGAAATTGCTCGTGTTTGAGTTTTTGTGGGTCATTGATCAACTTTGGTGACTATGATTGTGGATTGCACTATAGTTGTCCATTTTGTAAGCGTATTTTCTTTTTCCTTTCGTGAACCTTCATTTCTTGTTGAGTTATATCAACATTTATGAAACCACTCGAGTTTGAGTTTTTGTGGGTCATCGCTAAGCTTTGGTGACTATGATAATGGATTTTACTATAGTTTTGCATTTTGTCCCCATATTCTTAGTCGCATTTTGCAAACCTTAATTTTTTGTTGAGTTATAGCTTTATTTAGGAAACCACTCGTATTTCAGTTTTTGTGGGCCATCGATCAACTTTGGTGACTACGATTGTGGATTGCACTCTAGTTGTCCAATCTGTACATGTATTTACTATCTTCTTTCACAAACCTTCATTTTCTGTTGAGTTATAGTTGCATTTAGAAAACCGCTCATGTTTGAGCTTTCCTCGACCATCGATCAATTTTGGTGACTACGATTGTAAATTGCACTATAGTTGTTCATTCTCTATGCGTATTTTCTATCGCCTTTTGTGAACCTTCATGTTTTCCTAAGTTATAGCTGCATTTAGGAAACCTCTCATGTTTGATTTTTTTTGGGGCATCGATCAACTCTAGTGACTATGATTGTGAATTGTATAGTACTTGTCCATTCTATTTGCATATTTTTAATTGTCTTTCATGAACATTCATTTTTCGTTAACTTATACCCACATTTGGGAAACTGCTCATAGTTGAGTTTTCATGGGCTATCGATAATCTCTAGTGACTACGCTTGTGGATTACATTGCAGTTGTGCATTTTATACATCTATTTTATATTGGCTTTCATGAACCTTCATTTTTATTAAGTTATACCTGCATTAGGAAACCACTCATGTTTGAATTTTTTTGGGCCTTCGATCAACTTTGGTGACTACGATTGTGGATTGTACTGTAGTTGTGCATTCTATACCCATATTTTTATTTGCTTTTCATGAACCTTCATTTTTTGTTGAGTTATAGCCACATTTAAGAAACCACTCGTGTTTGAGTTTTCCTTGGCCATCGATAAACTTTGGTGACTATGCTTGTGGACTAAACTGTAGGTGTGCATTCTATATGCATATTTTCTATTGCCTTTCGCCACTCTTCTTTTTTTGTTGAGTTATAGCCACATTTAGGCAACTACTCATCTTTGAGTTTTCATGGGCCATCGATCAACTTTGAAGACTACGATTGTGGATTGCATTGTAGTTGTGCATTTTTTACACATATTTTTAATTGCCTTTCATGAACCTTCATTTTTTGTTGAGTTATAGCCGCATTTATAAAAACTCTCATGTTTGAATTTTCATGGGCCATTGATCAACTTTGGTGACTACAATTGTGGATTTCACTATAGTTTTGTATTTTGTATGCATATTTTTAATTTCTTTTCACGAACCTTCATTTTTTGTTGAGTTATAGATGCTTTTAGGAAAACGTTTGTGTTTGAGTTTTCATGGGCCATCGATCAACTTTGGTGACTATGATTGTGGATTGCATTGTAGTTGTCCATTTTGTACTTGTATTTTCTATTGCCTCTTACGAACCTTGATTTTTTGTTGAGTTATACCCGCATTTAGGAAACCGCTCGAGTTTGATTATTCATGCACCATCGATCAACTTCGGTGACTACGATTGTGCAGTACACTATAGTTGTGCATTCTATATGCGTGTTTTCTATATCCTTTTGCAAACCTTCATTTTTCATTGAGTTATAGCTGCACTTCGAAAACTGCTCGTGTTTGAGTTTTCATGGGCCGTCGATCAACTTTGGTGAGTATGATTGTGGATTGCAGTATATTTTTCCATTTTGTATGTGTATTTTCTATCACCTTTCATGAAAATTCATTTTTTGTTGAGTTATAGCCACATTTAGGAAAAACTTTGAATTTGAGTTTTCATGGGCCATTGATCAGTTTTGGTGACTACACTTGTGGATTACACTATAGTTGTGCACTCTATACGCGTATTTTCTAATGCCTTTCGCGAACCTTCATCTTTTGTTGAGTTATAGCCACATTTAGGAAATTGCTCATGTTTGAGTTTTCATGGACCATTGATCAATTTTGTTGACTGTGATTATTGATTGCATTGTAGTTGTCCATTCTCTACATGTATTTTCTATCACCTTTCTCGAAACTTCATTTTTTGTTTAGTTATAGCCGCATTTAGGAAACCGATCGAGCTTGAGTTTTTCGTGGGCCATTGATCAACTTTGTTGACTACGCTTGTGGATTACACTATAGTTGTTTTTTATCGCATTTTGAAAAAATTCTTTTTTTGTTGATTTATAGCCGCTTTAGGAAACCGCTCGTTTATGACTTTTTGTAGGCCATCGATCAACTTTGGTGACTACGATTGTGGATTACATTGTAGTGCTCCATTTTTTATTCTTATTTTCTATCGCCTTTCGTGAACCTTCATTTTTTATTGAGTTATGGTTGTATTTAGGAATTTGCTTGTTTTCGAGTTTTCGTGGGCCATCTATCAAATTTGTTAACTATGATTGTGTATTCTGTACATGTATTTTTTTATTTTTTGTTGAGTTATAGCCACATTTAAAAAACGGTCGTGTTTGAGTTTTCTTGGGCCATCGATCAACTTTGGTGACCACGATTTTTTATTACACTGTAGTTGTGCATATACGTATTTTCTATAAATTTTTGCGAACCTTCATTTTTTGTTGAGTTATAGCCGCATTTCAGAAACTGCTCGTGTTCCAGTTTTCGTGGCCCATCCATAAACTTTCATGACTATGATTACGAATTGCAATATAGTTGTCCATTTTGTAGGCGTATTTTCTCTCGCCTTTCGTGAACCTTCATTTTTTGTTGAGTTATAGCCACAAATAGGAAACCATTCATGTTTGACTTTTCACGGGCCATCAATCAACTTTGGTGACTACGATTGTGGATTGCACTGCAGTTGTCAATTATGTACGTGTATTTGCTATCACCTTTTGTGAACCTTCTTTTTTTGTTGAGTTATAGCCGCATTTAGGAAACAGATCGAGTTTGAGTTTTTGTGGGCCATCGATCAACTTTGGTGATTACGATTATCGATTGTACTGTAGTTGTGCATTTGGTATGCATATTCTAATTCACCTTTCACAAACCTTTATTTTTTCTTGAGTTATAGCCATATTTAGGAAACTGCTTTTATTTGAGTTTCCATTGGCCATCGATCTACTTTGTCAACTACAGTAGTGGATTGCATTGTAGTTTTCCAATCCATACGTATATTTTCTATCACCTTTCATGAACCTTCATTTTTCATTGAGTTATCGCTGCATTTATGAAACCGCTTGTGTTTGAGTTTTCATGGGGCATCGATCAACTTTGGTGACTATGATCACGGATTTCACTATAGTTCTCCATTCTATACACATGTCTTTTTATCTCCTTTTTTGAACCTTCATTTTTTATTGAGTTTTAGCCACATTTAGGAAATCACTCCTATTTCAGTTTTTGTGCACCTTCGATCAACTTTGGTGACTACAATTGTGGATTAGACTGTAGTTGTGCATTCTATACTTGTATTTTCTATCGTCGTTCATGAAACTTTATTTTTTATTGAGTTATAGCTGCATTTAAGAAAACGGTCGTGTTTCAATTTTCTTATGCCATCAATCAGCTTTGGTGACTACGATTGTGGATTGCACTATAGTTGTGCAATCTATATGCATATTTTCTATTGCTTTTCGCGAACCTTTATTTCTAGTTGAGTTATAGCCGCATTTAGAAAACTACTCATGTTTGATTTTTTGAGGGCCATTGATCAACTCTGGTGACTACGATTGTGGGTTGCATTATAGTTGTCCATTCTCTACGCGAATTTTCTATCGCCTTTCGTGAACCTTCATTTTTTATTTAGTTATAGCTGCATTTAGAAAATCGCTCGTGTTTGAGATTTCGGGGGCCATCGTACAACTTTTGTCACTATGATTGTGGATTACACTATACTTGTACATTCTATACACATATTTTCTATCACTTTTCGTGAACCTTTATATTTTTTTGAGTTATAGCGATATTTAGGAAACCGCTCGTGTTTGAGTTTTCCTTGGCCATCGATTAACTTTGGTGACTATGATTGTGGATTTTACTGTAGTTGTCCATTATGTATGGTTATTTTCTATCGCCTATTATGAACCTTGATTTTTTATTGAGTTATAGCCACATTTAGAAAATCACTCCTGTTTAAGTTATAGCCGCATTTAGGAAACCACTCCTACTTGAGTTTTTGTGGGTCATCAATCAACTTTAGTGACTATGATTGTGGATTGTATTGTAGTTTGGCATTTTGTTTGCATATTTCTAATTGCCTTTCACGAACCTTCATTTTTTGTTGAGTTATAGTTGCATTTAGGAAACCGCTTAAGTTTGATTTTTTGTGGGCCATCAACTTTGGTGAAAACACTTATCGATTACACTATAGGTTAGCATTCCATACACATATTTTCTCTAGCTTTTCATGAACCTTCATTTTTCTGCACTTAGGAAACCGCTCGAGCGTGTTTGAGTTTTTGTAGGCCATAGATCAACCTTGGTGACAACTAATTTGGATTGCAATGTAGAAGTCCATTTTATACATGTATTTTCTATTGCCTTTGGTGATCCTTCATTTTGTTCAATTATATCCACATTTAGCAAACTGATCGAGTTTGCGTTTTCTTGGGTTATCAATCAACTTTTGTGACTATGATCATGAATTGTACTATAGTTGTGCATTTTGTATGCATATTCTTAATTGCCTTTTGCAAACCTTCATTTTTTTAGTTATAGCCGTATTTGGCAAATTCTCTCGTATTTGAGTTTTCATGGGCCATTGATCAACTTTGGTGACTACGATTGTGGATTAAACTATAGTTGTCTAATCTGTACGCATATTTTCTATCGCCTTTTGCGAACATTCATTTTTCATTGAGTTGTAGATGCATTTAGGAAACCACTCATGTTTTAGTTTTCCTAGGCCATCGATCAACTTTGGTGACTACGATTGTAAATTGCACTATAGTTGTCCATTTTGTATGCGTATTTTCTATGACCTTTCAAGAACCTTCATTTTTTTTTTGAGTTATACTTGCATTTAAGAAACCACTCATGTTTTGAGTTTTCGAAGGCCATAGATATTCTTTGGTGACTACGCTTGTGGATTACACTATAGTTGTGCATTCTATACACATATTTTCTATGGCCTTTCGTGAACCTTCATTTTTTGTTGGGTTAGAGCTGCATTTAGGAGACCACTCATGTTTGAGTGTTTTTGGGCCATCAATCAACCTTGGTGAGTATGATTGTCGATTGTACTATAGTTGCAAATTCTATACACATATTTTTAATCACCTTTCACGAACCTTCATTTTCTATTGAGTTATAGCTAAATTTAGGAAACCGCTCGTGTTTGACTTTTTGGGGGCCATTGATCAACTTTGGTGAATACGATTACGGATTACACTATAGTTGTCCATTTTGTACATGTATTTTCTATTGCCTTTCGTCAACCTTCTATTTTTATTTAGTTATAGCCGCTTTTAGGAAATTTCTCATGTTTGAGTTTTCGTGGGCCATCGATCAACCTTGGTGGCTACGATTGTGGATTACACTGTAATTGTGCATTCTATACACGTATTTTCTATAGCCTTTCACGATCCTTTATTTTTTGTTGTGTTATAGCCGCATATATGAAAACGCTTGTGTTTCATTTTTCTTGGGCCATCGATCAACCTTGGTGGCTACAATTATGGATTACACTGTAGTTGTGCATTCTATATGCATATTTTCTATCACTTTTTGTGAACCTTCATTTTTTCTTGAGTTATATCTGCATTTAAGAAACTGCTCGTGTTTTAGTTTTCCTGGGCCATTAATCAATTTTCGTGACTACAATTGTGGATTGCATTCTAGTTTTTCATTTTGTATGCATATTTTCTATCGCCTTTCGTGAACATTTATTTTTTGGTGAGTTATAAGCCGCATTTAGGAAACCGCTCATGTTTGAGTTTTTGTGGGCTATCAATCAAATTTGGTGACTATGATTATGCATAGCACTGTAGTTGTCCATTATGTTCATGTATTTTCTATTGCATTTATCACATCATTTTTTTTTAGTTATAGCCGTATATAGAAAATTGCTCATGTTTGAGTTTTCGTGGGCCATCGATCAATTTTGGTAACTATGCTTGTGGATTACACTATAATTGTGCATTCTATATGGGTATTTTCTGTCGCCTTTTGAGAACCTTCATCTTTTGCTGAGTTATAGCAGAATTTAGTAAATTGGTCATGTTTGAGTTTTCGTTGGCCATCTGATTATTTGGTGACTACGATTGTGGATTACAATGTAGTTGTGCATTATGTACCTATATTTTCTATCGCCTTTCAAGAACATTCATTTTTTGTTGAGTTATAGCCGCATTTAGTAAAGCGGTCTAGTTTGAGTTTTCATGGGCAATCGATCAACTTTGTTGACTATGCTTGTGGATTACACTATAGTTGTGAATTCTGTAAGAGTATTTTCTATCTTCTTTTATGAACCTTTATTTTTTGTTCAGTTATAGCCACATTTAGGAAAATGCTGGTGTTTAACTTTTCTTGAGCCATCGATCAACTTTGGTGACTACAATTGTGGATTAAACTGTAGTTCTGCATTCTATATGCTTACTTTCTATTGCATTTTGTGAACCTTCATTTTTTCTTGAGTTATAGCTGCACTTAGGAAACCACTCATGTTTGAGTCTTTTTGGGCAATAGATCAACTTTGGTGCTTACGATTGTGGATTCTACTGTAATTGTTCATTATATACACATATTTTAATCACCTTTCAAGAACCTTCATTTTTTGTTGAGTTATAGCCAAATTTTTGAAACCACTTGTGTTTGAGTTTTTGTGGGCCATCAATCAACTTTGGTCACTACGCTTGTGGATTACATTGTAGTGCATTTTATTTGCATATTTTCTATCACCTTTTGTGAATCTTCTTTTTTGTTGAGTCATAGCCGCATTTAGGAAATTTCTCATGTTTCAATTTTTGTATCCCATCAATCAACTTTGGTGACTACAATTGTCGAGTGTAATGTAGTTGTACATTTTGTACGAATATTTTTTTAATCGCCTTTTAGGAACCTTCATTTTTTGTTTGAGTTATAGTCGCATTTAGGACAACGCTCGTGTTTGAGTTTTTTTGGGCCATCGATCAACTTTGGTGTCTACAATTGTGGTATTGTAGTTGTGCATTCTATACACATATTTTCTTCCGCCTTTCGTGAACCTTCATTTTTCATTTTTTTCTATCTGCACTTAGGAAATCACCCCTTTTTCAGTTTTTGTTGGCCATCGTTCAACTTTGGTGACTACAATTGTGGATTGCATTGTAGTTCTCCATTTTGTACGTTCATTTTCTATTGCTTTTCACGAATCTTCATTTTTGTTCAGTTATAGCCACATTTATGAAACCACTCGAGTTTGAGTTTTCGTGGGCCATAGATCAACTTTGGTCACTACGCTTGTGGATTACACTTTAGTTGTGAATTCTATAAGCGTATTTTCTATCTCCTTTGGAAAACGATAATTTTTCATTGAGTTATATCCACATTTAGGAAATCGCTCATGTTCAATCTTTCATGGACCATCGGTCACATTCGGTGACTACGGTTTGGGATTGTACTACAGTTGGGCATTTCGTACACCTATATTCTATCGCTTTTTGTGAACACTCATTTTTTCTTGATTTTTAGTTACATTTAGGAAACCTCTCATGTTCAAGCTTTCATAGACCATCAGTCACGTTCGGTGACTATGCTTTGAGATTGTACTACGATTGGGCATTTTGTACACCTATTTTCTATTTCCTTTCTCGAACACTCATTTTTTATTGATTTATAGCCACGTTTAGGAAACCACTCATGTTCGAGATTTCTTGGACCATCAGTCGTGTTTTGTGACTAGGGTTAGGGATTATACTATGGTTGGGCATTATGTATGCCTATTTTCCATCACCTTTTGTGAATGCTCATTTTTTGTTGAGTTATAGCCACATTTAGGAAACTGCTCATGTTCGAGCTTTCATGGACTATTGGTTGCAGTCAGTGAATACAGTTTGCGATTGTACTATGGTTGGACATTCTGTATGCCTATTTTCCATCACCCTTTTCAAACTCTGATTATTTGTTGGGTTATAGCCCCATTTAGGAAATCACTCATGTTTGAGATTTTGTGGACCATCAGTTGCATTCGATAACTACAGTTTGGCATTGTACTATAGTTGGGAATTCCATACAACTATTTTCCATCGCCTTTCATGAACACTCATTTTTCGTTGAGTTATAGCCACATTTATAAAATCACTCGAGTACGAGATTTTGTGGACCATCAGTCAAGTTTGGTGGCTATGGTTTGGGATTGTAGTAAGGTTGGGCATTCTGTACACCTATATTCCTTTTCCTTTTGTGAAAGCTCATTTTTCATTGAGTTATAGCCACATCTAGGAGACCGCTCATGTTTGACCTTTTGTGGACCATCGATCACATTCAGTGACTACACTTTGGGATTGTACTATCAATTGTCATTCGGTACACCTATATTTTGTCTCCTTTCATGAACGTTCATTTTTTCATTGATTCTTTGCTACATTTAGGAAACTATTCGTGTTCGAGCTTCAGTGGACCATTAGTCATGTTTGGTGACCATAATTTGGGATTATATACTATGATTGGGAATTGCATACACCTATATTCCATCGCCCTTCATGAAAGATCATTTAGGAAATCACTCATTCTCGACCTTTCATGGACTATCGATCACATTTTGTGACTACAGTTTGGGATTGTAATACAATTGGGCATTATGTACGCCTATATTCTATCACCTTTCACAAAAAGCTCTTTTTTCATTGAGTTATAGCAGCATTGAGGAAACTGCTTGTGTTTGAGCTTTCATCGTCCATCGGTCATGTTCGGTGACTAGAGTTTGGGTTTGTACTATGGTTGGACATTTTGAAAGCCTATTTTCCATTTTCTTTCACGAACGCTCATTTCTCATTGAGTTATAGCTGCATTTAGGAAAATACTCATGTTGAAGCTTTCATGGACCATTAGTCGCGTTCAATGAGTAGGGTTTTGGATCCTACCACAGTTGGGCATTTTGTACTCTTATTTTCCATTACCTTTCACAAATGCTCATTTTTCATTGAGTTATAGCCGCATTTTGGAAACTGCTTATGTTCAAGCTTTCGTGGACCATCAGTTGTGTTTGGTGAATACAGCTTGGGATTGTAGTATAGTTGGGCATTCCATACACTTATTTTCCATTTCCTTTCGTGAATACTCATTTTTCATTCAATTATAACTACATTTAGGAAACCGCTCGCGTTCAAGCTTTCGTTGACCATCGATTGCATTCGGTGAGTAGTTCAGGAT
This sequence comes from Sequoia sempervirens, assembly GCA_007258455.2. Lineage (NCBI taxonomy): Eukaryota > Viridiplantae > Streptophyta > Pinopsida > Cupressales > Cupressaceae > Sequoia > Sequoia sempervirens. The sequence goes on from VDFB02000017.1 coordinate 565,246,693, forward strand.
TGTATTACAGTTGGGCATTTTGTATGCCTATTTTCCACCACCATTCACAAACACTCATCTTTCATTAAATTATAGTCGCATTTAGGAAACCACTCATGTTCGAGCTTTTGTGGACCATCGATTGCGTTTGGTGACTATGATTTGGGATTGTACTATTGTTGGACATTTCGTACACCTATATTCCATCACCTTTCGTAAATGCTCATTTTTTGTTGAGTTATAGCCGCATTTATAAAACCACTCGTGTTCAAGCTTTCATGGACCATGGGTCACGTTTGGTTACTACGGTTGGGATTGTTGATTGGGAATTTTTTATGCTGATTTTCCATCACCTTTCAAGAATGCTCATTTTTTGTTGAGTTATATCTGCATTTAGAAAACCACTCATGTTCGAGATTTTGTGGACTATCGATCGCATTTGTTTACTATGGTTTGGGCTTCTACTATGGTTGAGCATTTTGTACGCCTATATTCCACCTCCTTTCACAAACGCTCTTTTTTGTTGAGTTATAGCCATAGTTAGGAAACTGCTCATGTTCAAGTTTTTCTGGACCATTGGTCGTGTTCGGTAACTATGGTTTTGAACTCTACTGTGGTTTGCCATTTTGTATGCCTATATTCCATTACCTTTTGAAAACACTCATTTTTCATTGAGTTTTAGCCACATTTAGGAATCCACTCGTGTTCGACCTTTCATGGACCATCAGTCGCATTTGATGACTATGGTTTGGGATTGTACTATGGTTGGGCATTCTATACACCTATATTCCATTAGCTTTTCTAAAAGCTCATTTTTCCTTGAGTTATAGTTGCATTTAGGAAACACTCATGTTTGAACTTTTGTGGACCATCAGTCATGTTTGGTGACTACGGTTTGGGATTGTGCTATAGTTGTGCATTCCATACACCTATTTTCATTGCCTTATGCGAATGCTCATTTTTTGTTGAGTTAAGCCACATTAGGAAACCGCTCATGCTCGAGCTTTCATGGACCATTGGTTGCATTCAGTAACTACAATTTGGGATTGTTTAACGGTTAGGAATTCCATACAACTATTTTCCATCACCTTTTGTGAACACTCATTTTTTGTTCAATTAGAGCCACATTTAGAAATTCCCTTGTATTCGAGATTTTGTGGACTATTCGTCAAGTTAAATGACTAAAGTTTGGTGTTATACTAGGGTTTGAAATTTGGTATGCCTATTTTCTATCACCTTTTGGAAAGCTTATTTTTTGTTGAGTTAAATCCACATGAAGGTTTATGAAAGGTAATGGAAAAATAGTGTACAAAATGCACAACTATAGTTCAATCCACAATCTTGGCCACAAAAGTTCATCGATGGCCCACAAAGACTTAAACACGAGCAAGTTCCTAAAGGCAGCTATAACTCAACAAAAAATTAAGGTTTGTGAAAGGCAATGGAAAATTAGTATGTAAAATGCACAACTGTAGTACAATCCATAATTGTAGTCACCAAAGTTGATTGATGGCCCATGAAAACTCAAACATGCGCAGTTTCCTAAATGCGGCTATAACTCAATGAAAAATGAAGGTTTGCAAACTGTGATGGAAAATTAGCATGCATAATGCACACCTACAATACAATACACAATTGTGGTCACCAAGGTTGATTTATGGTATGAAAAATCAAACATGAGCAGTTTCCTAAATGCAGCTATAAGTGAACAAAAAATGAAGGTTCGGGAAAGGCAATAGAAAATTAGCATGCAGAATGCACAACTGTAGTACAATCCAGAATCATAGTCACCAAAGTTGATAGATGGCCTAGGGTATGTGCAGGATCATGATGCACCAAAAAGTGGCGATATGATGGGTATGTGTAGGGTATGTGGCTGATGACATTCTTTTTACCAAAAATTGATGAAACAAAAAAGGTTTTTAAAGGGGATTCTAAGCTTTCCACCAATATAAATTATGCTTTAATTTCCATTTAATAAATAGTTATTATTCATTTTATATTTGAGTTACAACTAAAGTCTTGATTGATAGGCTAATTGAAAAAAATCTATAGCTTTCAAACGGTATCATATTTTTGAATCTAAAACATGCGTCACATTCTATGCTTCACATACTATAGGATTAAAAAAAAAAAAATTCATGAAGTTTTGACCAAGTTAAGGTGGTCAGACATATGAGTTTTTAATATTTTTTAAAAGTTGTAATAAAAAATTCATAATTAATTATTTACTAGGAAAAAAATTATAAAAAAATATGGAACACATCAGGACACGAGTCCTCTACTTATATCTAAAATCTTCTAAAAAATATTATCATTTTATTGTGGTTATGGTGGTCATACAAATACCTACTTCTTAATTTTTCCCTGAAATTTAATTACTACTGCATTTAAATTTCAAATTTTCACCAAATAGATTCATTTAAAAAAAAAAAAACCTAGTAGTTTAGAAACTACACTCAATTTTCTATAGATTCTATTCTTACATATTTTTGAAATAATATAGATAAATTATTCAATTTTTTATGTCAAATTGACTATCTAATTTTTCAAAACTTTTCGCCACTTTAAGGGCCTATTTTTTTCATGATGATCCTGCACATTGCCCCCATGAAAACTAAAACACGAGTAATTTTTTAAATGTAAATATAAAACTCAACAAAAAATGAAGGTTCGCAAAAGGCGATTGAAAATTAGCGTCTAGAATACACAACTATAGTACAACCCACAATCATAGTCACCAAATTTGATCAATAGCCCATGAAAACTAACACAAGTGGTTTCCTAAATGCGGCTATAACTCAACAAAAAATGAAGTTTCACGAATGGCGATGAAAAATTACAATGCATAATGCAGAATTGTAGTACAATCCACAATCGTAGTCACCAAAGTTGACCGATGGCCCACAAAAACTCAAACACGGATGGTTTCTTAAATGCGAGTATAACTTTAAAAAAAATGAAGGTTCACGAATGGCGATGAAAAATTAGCGTGCATAATGCAAAACTGTTGTAAAATCCACAATAGTACTAACCAAAGTTGATCGATGGCCAAATAAAACTCAAACACGAGTGGTTTCTTATGTGTGGCAATAACCAAGAAAAATTGAAGCTTCATGAAAGGTGATGGAAAATTAGCATGTAGAATACACAACTACACTACAATCCACAATCGTAGTAACCAAAGTTGATCAATGGGCCACAAAAACTCAAACACAAGCAGTTTACTAAATGCGCCTATAACTAAACAAAAAATGAAGGTTTGTGAAAGGTGATGGAAAATTAGAGTGCATAATGCACAACAACAGTACAATCAACAATCGTAGTCACCAAAGTTAATCAATGGCCCACAAAAACTCTAAGATGAGTGGTTTCCTAAATGTGGTTATAACATAACAAAAAATTAAGGTTTGTGAAAGACGATGGAAAATTAGCATGTAAAATGCAAAACAATAGTACAATTCACAATTGTATTCACCAAATTTGATCAATGGCCCATGAAAACTCAAACACAAGCAGTTTGTTGAATGCGGCTATAACTCAACAAAAAATGAAGGTTCATAAAATACGATATAAAATTAGCATGTAGAATGATGCACAACTATAGTACAATCCACAATCATATTCACCAAAGTTCATCGATGGCACACGGAAACTCAAACACGAGCAGTTTCCAAAATGTGGCTATAGCTCAACAAAAAATGAAAGTTTGTGAAAGGGGATGGAAAATTAGCGAGCAGAATGCACAACTATAGTACAATCCATAATCATAGTCACCAAATTTGATTGATGGCCCATGAAAACTCAAACACGAGTGGTTTCCTAAATGTGGCTATAACTCAATAAAAAATGAAAGTTTGCGAAAGGCGATGGAAAATTAGCATGCAGAATAATGCACAACTACAGTACAATCCACAATCAAAGTCACCAAAGTTGATCAATGGCCCCTGAAAACTCAAACACGAGCAGTTTCCTAAATGTAGTTACAACTCAGCAAAAAATAAAGGTTGGCCAAAGGCAATGGAAAATTATCATGCAAAATGCATAACTATAGTACAATCCATAATCGTAGTCACCAAAGTTGATTGATGGCCCACGAAAATTCAAACATGAACAATATCCTAAATGCGACTATAACTCAAAAAAACATGAAGGTTCACGAAATGCGATAGAAAATTAGCATGCAAAATGCACAACTGTAGCACAATCCACAATCATAGTAATCAAAGTTAATCAACGACCCGCGAAAACTCAAACACAAGCAGTTTCCTAAACGTGGCTATAACTCACTAAAATATAAAGGTTGGCGAAAGGTGATGGAAAATTAGCATGCAAAATGCACAACTACAGTACAATCCACAATTGTAGTCACCAAAGTTGATCGATGGTCCACAAAAATTCAAACACGATTAGTTTCCTAAATGCAACTATAACTCAAAAAAAAATGAAGGTTCACAAATGGCGATGGAAAATTAGTGTTAGAATGCACAACTGTAGTACAATCCATAAATGTAGTCATCAAAGTTGATTGACAAACCATGAAAACTTAAACACGAGTGGTTTCCTAAATGCAGCTATAACTCAACAAAAAGTAAACGTTCATGAAATGCATAACAACAATACAATCCACAATCATAGTTACAAGATTTGATAGATTGCCAACGAAATCTCAAAAGGTGTTGTTTCCTAATTGCGGTTATAAGTCAAAAAAAAATGAAGGTTCACGAAAGCCGGTGGAAGATTAGAGTGTAGAATGCACAACTAGAGTACAATCAACAATCGTAGTCACCAAAGATGATCGATGGTCCATTGAAACTCAAACACGAGAAGTTTCCTAAATGCGGCTATATGTCAACAAAAATGGAGATTTGTAAAACAAGATGGAAAATTAGCGTGCAGAATGCACAAATGCAATACAATCCACAATTGTAGTCACCAAAGTTGATTGATGGCCCATGAAAACTCAGACACTAGTGGTTTCCTAAATGTGACTATAACTCAACAAAAAGTTAAGGTTCACAAGAGGTGATCCAAAATTAGCATGCAGAATGATGCAAAACTACAGTACAATCCACAATCGTAGTCACCAAAGTTGATCATTGACCCACGAAAACTCAAACATGAGTGGTTTCATAAATGCGGCTATAATTCAACAAAAAATGAAGGTTGGGAAAAGGCGATAGAAAATTACCATGTAGAATACATAACTATAGTACAATCCACAATCGTGGTCACAAAAGTGAATTGATGGTCTAAAAAAACTCAAGCACAATCAGTTTCCTAAATGCGGCAATCACTCAACAAAAAAAAAGGTTGGCCGAAGGTTATGAAAAATTAGCATGCAAAATGAACAACTGCAATACAATCCACAATCATAGTCACTAAAGTTGATAGATGGCCCACGAAAACTCAAACAGGAGCGGTTTCATAAATGCAGCTATAACTCAACAATAAATGAATGTTCAGAAAGTCAATGAAAAGTTTGTATGCATAATGCAAAACTACAGTATAATCAATAATCATAGTCACCAAAGTTGATCGATGGCCCAAAAAAATTCAAAAATGAGTGGTTTCCTAAATGCAACTATAACTCAATAAAAAATTAAGGTTGATGAAAGGAAACACAAAATTAGCTTGCAAAATGCACAATTGCAGTACAACCCACTATCGTAATCATCAAAGTTGATCGATGACACACAAAAACTCAAACACAAGCAGTTTCCTAAATGCGGCTATAAGTGAACAAAAAATGAAGGTTCGCGAAAGGCGATGGAAAATTAGTGTGCAAAATGCACAACTATAGTACAATCCAATATTATAGTCACCAAAGTAAATCGATGGCCCACATAATCTAAAAAGGGTGCAGTTCCCTAATTGCGGCTATAACTCAACAAAAAATGAAGGTTTGCGAAAGGCAATGGAAAATTAGTGTGTAGAATGCACAACTGTAGTACAATCCACAATCATAGTCACCAAAGTTGATCGATGGACGATGAAAACTGAAACAAAAGAGGTTTCCTGAATGCGACTATAACTCGACAAAAATGGAGATTCGAGAAAGATGATGGAAAATTAGTGTCCAAAATGCACAACTGGAGTACAACCAACAATCATTGTCACCAAAGTAGATCGGAAACCTACGAAAAACTCAAACATGAACGGTTTCCTAATTGTGGCTATAACTTAACAAAAAATGAAGGTTCACAAAAGGAAATGGAAAGTTGATCAATGGCCCACGAAAACTCAAAAATGAGCAGTTTCCTAAATGTATCTATAACTCAACAAAAAATGACGGTTTGCAAAAGGCAATGGGACATTAGCCAGTAAAATGCACAATTGCATTAAAATCCACAATTGTAGTCACTAAAGTTCATCAATGGCCCAGGAAAACTCAAGCATGAGTGGTTTCCTAAATGCAGCTATAACTAAACAAAAAATGAAGGTTTACAAAAGGTGATGGAAAATCAACCTGTAGAATGCACAACTGCAGTACAATCCACAATTGTAGTCACCAAAGTTGATCAATCGCCCATAAAAATTCAAACATGAGTGATTTCCTAATGCAGCTATAACACAAGAAAAAATGAAGGTTCATTAAAGGCGATGGAAAACTAGCGCACAAAATACATAACTGCAATACAATCCACAATTGTTGTCACCAATGTTGAAAGATGGCCTAGGAAAGATAAAACATGAGAGGTTTCCTAAATTCCGCTATAACTCAACAAAAAAAGAAGGTTCATGAAAGGTGATGGAAAATTAGCATACAAAATGCAAAACTATACTACAATCCACAATCGTAGTCACCAAAGTTGATCGATCACCCAAGAAAACTCAAAACACAAGTGGTTTCGTAAATGCGGCTGTAATTGAAAAAAAAAATGAAGGTTAGTTAAAGGCGATGGAAAATCAACGTGCAAAATGCACAACTGTAGTACAATACACAATCGTAGTCACCAAAGTTGATCAATGGCCCATGAAATCTCAAACACGAGTGGTTTCCTAAATGCGCCTATAACTCAATAAAAAATTTAAGGTTCACAAAAGGCAATGTAAAATTATCGTGCAAAATGATGCAAAACTGTAGTACAATCCACAATCGTAGTTACCAAAGTTGAACGATAGCCCACGAAAACTAAAACATGAGTAGTTTCAAAAATGTCACGATAACTCAAAAAAAAATGATGGTTCATGAAAGGAAAGGAATAATTAGCGTGCAGAATGCAAAACTGTAGTACAATCCACAATCGTAGTCACCAATGTTCAACAATGGCCCACAACTCAAACATGAGAGGCTTCCTAAATGTTGTTATAAATCAACAAAAAATGGAGGTTCATGAAAGGCAATGAAAAATTAGTGTGTTAAATTCACAACTGTAGTACAATCCACAATCGTAGTCACCGAAGTTGATCAATGGCCCACGAAAACTCAAACACAATTAGTTATCTAAATGCGACTATAATTCTAGAAAAAATGAAGCTTCGCAAAAGCCGGTAGAAAATTAGCATACAAAATGTACAAATGTAGTACAATCCATAGTCGTAGTCATAAAAAATACTGATGGCCCCAAGAAAACTCAAACACGAGAGGTTTCCTAAATGCAGCTATCACTCAAAAAAAATGAAGGTTGGTCAAAGGCGATGGAAAATTAGACTGCAAAATGCACAGTTGCAGTACAATCCACAATCGTAGTCACCAAAGTTGATCGATGGCCCATGAAAACTCAAACACGAGCGGTTTCCTAATTGTGGCTATAACTTAACAAAAAAGTGAAGGTTCACAAAACGTGATGGAAAATTAGCATGTAGAATGCACAATTGTAGTACAATCTGCAATTGTAGTGACTAAAGTTGATTGATGGTCCACAAAAACTCAAACATGAGCAATTTCATAAATGCAGCTATAACTCAATGAAAAATAAAAGTTCACGAAAGACGATGGAAAATTAGAGTGCAAAATGCACAACTATAGTACAATCTACAGTCGTAGTTACCAAATTTGATCAATGGCCCATGAAATCTCAAACACGAGTGGTTTCCTAAATGTAGCTATAAATGAACAAAAATGAAGGTTCACGAAAGGCGATGAAAAATTAGTGTGCATAATGTATAAATATAGTACAATCCACAATCGTAGTCACCAACGTTGAACAATGGCCCATAAAAACTCAAACACGAGAGGTTTCCTAAATGCAGCTCTAACTCAACAAGAAATGAAGGTTCACGAAAGGCGATGGAAAATTAGCATGCAGAATGCATAATTGCAGTACAATCCACAATTGTAGTCACTAAAGTTGATCCATGGCCCACAATAACTCAAACAAGATCAGTTTGCTAAATGTAGCTATAACTCAACAAAAAATGAAGGTTCATGAAAGGTGATCGAAAATTAGTGTGTAGAATGCACAACTTTAGTACAATCCACAATCGTAGTCACATAAGGAGTTTCGTAAATGCAGCTATAACTGAATGAAAAATGAAAGTTAACAAAAGGTGATGAAAAATTAGCGTGCAAAATGCACAACTGCAGTACAATCCATAATAATAGTCACCAAAGTTGATCGATGGCCCATGAAAACTCAAACACGAGCGGTTTCCTATATGCAACTATAACTTAGGAAAAAATGAACGTTCACAAAAGGCAATGGAAAATTAGCGTGCAAAATTCATAACTATAGTACAATTTACAATCATACTCACCAAAGCTGAAAGATGGCCCATGAAAACTCAAACACGAGAGTTTTCATAAATGTGGCTAAAAATCAACAAAAAATGAAGGTTCAGGAAAGGAAAAGGAAAATTAGTGTGCATAATTGCACAACTGCAGTACAATCAACAATTGTAGTCACCAAAGTTGATTGATTTCCCATGAAAACTCAAGCCCGGGCAGTTTTCTAAATGCGGCTATAACTCAACAAAAAAAGAAGGTTCGCAAAAGGTGATGGAAAATTAGAATGCAAAACGCATAATTGCAGAACAATCCACAATCACAGTCACTAAATTTGATCGATGACCCATGAAAATTCAAACATGATCGGTTTCCTATATGCAGCTATAACTCAACGAAAAATGAAGGTTCATAAAAGGAGATTAAAAATTAGCATGTAGAATGCACAAGTGCGATACAATGTACAATCGTAGTCACCAAAATTGATCGATGTTCCACGAAAACTCAAATACAAGTGATTTCTGAAATGCAACTATAACTCGACAAAAAATGAAGGTTTAGGAAAGGTAATAGAAAATTAGGGTGCATAATGCACAACTGCAGTACAATCCACAATCGTAGTAACCAAAGTTGAACGATGGCCCATGAAAACTCAAACATGAGAGGTCTCCTAAATGCAGCTATAACTCAACAAAAAATGAAGGTTCACCTAAGGTGATAGAAAATTAGCGTTCCAAATGCAATTCTGAAGAACAATCCACAATCGTAGTCACCAAAGTTGATCAATGTCCCATGAAATCTCAACCATGAGTGATTTTCCAAATGCGGCTATAATTCAACAAAAAATGAAGGTTCATGAAAGGCGATGGAAAATTAGTGTGCAAAATGTACAACTGTAGTACAATCCATAATCGTAGTCACCAAAAATGATCGATGACCCACAGAAACTCAAACACGAGAGGTTTCCTAAATGTGGCTATCACTAAAAAAATGAATGTTGGTCAAAGGTGATGGAAAATTAGCGTGCAAAGTACAAAACTATAGTACAATCCACAATCGTAGTCACCAAAGTTGATTGATGGCCCATGAAAACTCAAACATGAGTAGTTTCCTAATGCAGCTATAACACAACAAAAAATGAAGGTTCATCAAAGGCGATTTAAAGTTAGCCTCTAGAATGATGCACAACTACAATACAATCCACAATTGTAGTCACCAAAGTTTGTCGCTAAACCAAGAAAACTCAAACATGAGCAGTTTCATAAATGTTAGCTATAAACTCAACAAAAAATGAAGGTTCACGAAAGGTGATGGAAAATTAGCATATAGAATGCAAAATTGCAGTACAATCTGCAATCATAGTTGATCGATGACCCACGAAACCTCAAACACGAGTGGTTTCCCAAATGCGGCTATAAGTTAATAAAAAATGAAGGTTCATGAAAGATGATGGAAAATTAGCATGTAGAATGCATAATTGCAGTACAATCCACAATCATAGTCACTAAAGTTGATCAATGGCCCAAGAAAACTCAAAAATGATCGGTTTTCTAAAAACAACTATAACTCAACAAAAAATGAAGGTTCAGGAAAGGTGATGAAAAATTAGTGTGTAGAATGCACAACTGCAATACAATCCATAATCGTAGTCCCTGAAGTTGATCGATGGCCCACAAAAACTCAAACATGAGCAATTTCCTAAATGTGGCTATAACTCAACGATAAATGAAAGTTCAGAAAAGGTGATGGAAAATTAGCGTGCAAAAAGCACAACTATAGTACAATACACAAACTTAATCACCAAAGTTGATCAATGCCCCACAAAAACTCAAACACGAGTGGTTTCCTAAATGCGGTCATAACTCAACAAAAAATGAAGGTTTGTTAAAAGGTGATGGAAAATTAGCCTAAAGAATGAAAAAATGCAGTAGAATCCATAATCATAGTCACCAAAGTTGGATGGCCCAAGAAAACTCAAACATGAGTGATTCCCTAAATGCAGCTATAACTCAAAAAAATGAAGTTTCACAAAAGGTGATGGAAAGTTATCGTGCAGAATGCACAACTGTTGTACAATCCAAAATCATAGTTACCAAAGTTGATGAATGTTCTACAAAATTTCAAACACAAGTGGTGACATAAATGTGGCTATAACTCAACAAAAAATAATGGTTCGCAAAAGGCGATGGAAAATTAGCATGCAAAAAGCACAATAATACTACAATCCACAATCCTAGTCACAAAAGTAGATTGATGGCCCATTAAATCTCAAACACGAGTAGTTTCCTAAATGTGGCTATAACTCAAAAAAAAGTGAAGGTTTGCAAAACGCGATGGAAAATTAGCATGCAGAATAAAAATCTATAGTACAATCAACAATCGTAATCACAAAATTTGATCGATGACCCACGAAATCTCAAACACGGGCGATTTCCAAAATACAGCTATAAATCAACAAAAAATGAATGTTCGCAAAAGGCAATGTGTAGAATACACAATTGTAGTACAATCCACAATCGTAGTCACTAAAGTTGATCAATGGCCCATGAGAACTCAAATACGAGCGATTTCCCAAATGCGACATTGATCAATTTTGCTGACTACGATTGTGGATTGTACTGTAGTTGTGCATTCTATACGCATATTTTTAATCACCTTTCAAGAAACTTCATTTTTAGTTGAGCTATAGCCGCATTTAAGAAAAACGCTCGTGTTGCAGTTTTCGTGGGTCATCGATCAACTTTGGTAACTACGATTGTGGATTACACTATAGTTGTGCATTTTATACGCATATTTTCTTTCAACTTTTATGAACCTTCATTTTTTGTTGAGTCATAGCCACATTTAAGAAATCGCTCATTTTTGAGTTTTTGTTGGCCATCGATCAACTTTGGTGACTACGATTATGAATTACACTGTAGTTGTGCAAACTATACTCATATTTTCTATCGTGTTTCGCAAACCTTCATTTTTTGTTTTGTTATAGCCGCATTTACGAAAACACTCATGTTTTCGTGGGCCATCAATCAACTTTGATGAATAAGATTGTGGAGTAGACTGTAGTTGTGCATTCTATATACATATTTTATATTGCCTTTCGTGAACCTTGATTTTTTGTTGAGTTATAGTCACATTTAGGAAAATTATTGTGTTTGAGTTTTCGTGGGCCATCGATCAACTTTGGTGACTACAGTTGTGCATTGCACTATTGTTTTGCATTTTGTACATGTATTTTTAATCGCCTTTTATGAACCTTCAATTTTTGTTGTGTTATAGCCGCATTTAGGAAACTAGTCCTGTTTGAGTTTTCATGAGCCATCGATCAAAATTTGGTGACTACGCTTGTGGATTACACAGAAGTTGTGCATTCTATATGTGTATTTTATATTGCTTTTCGAGAACCTTCATTTTTTGTTGAGTTATAGCAGCATTTACGAAACCACTCATGTTTGAGTTTTCGTAGGCCATCAATCAACTTTGGTGATTACGATTGTGTATGGTAGTTGTCCATTCTGTATGTTTCGACTATAGTTGTTCATTCTATACACATTTTCTAATGCCTTTCACAAACTATTATTTTTTGTTGAGTTATAAACACACTTGGGAAACCACTCGTGTTTGAGTTTTCGTGGGCCCTCAATCAACTTTGGTGACTACGATTGTCGATTGCATTGTAGTTTTCCATTATGTATGCATATTTTCTATTTCCTTTCACAAACCTTCATTTTTTGTTCAGTTATAGCCGCATTTAGGAAACCACTCATGTCCTAAAGAGACATGGATCATCGATTTTTTGAGAAAATAAGTTCTTCATGAAAAAGATTTTTTTGAAAAGTAGAAGCAGTAGAGGAAATTTTTTTTGTATTTGGTCCTTTTTTCGAAAAACTAATATTTCACCAACATGTAAGAACCCGTAAAAAATATAATCTATGAAACATTTTTTTTCAGAAAATTGAAAATATTGGTTTTGTAGAGAATGTCATTCTGAGTAGTCCCAGATCGTCCTCTTCTCAGAAAACTAAGTTTTCACCAACATGCAAGAACCCCTCAAAAAAATAATCTACGAAACATTTTTTTTTGGAAAATTGAAATATGGTTTTTATAGGTTCTCGTGTGCTAAAGAGACACAGTATATGCATTTTCTGAAACAATAAGTTAGTCGTGAAAAAGATATAATTTTTTGAATGGCAGAAGTAGTAGAGGTAACAGAGGAAATTTTTTTGAATCTTTTTATGAAAAATATAAGAAATGGAATTTGTAGACAATGTCATTCTGAGAAGACCCAGATTGTCCTTTTTTCAAAAAACTACTTTATCACCAACATGCAAGAACCCCTCAAAAATAGAATCTACGAAACAATTTTTATTGGGAAAATAAAAAATATGAGTTCAAAAAACTAATTTTTCACTCAACAAAAAAGAAGGTTCGCGAAAGGCGATAGAAAATACGTCTACAAAATAGACAACTATAGTGCAATCCATAATCGTAGTCACCAAAGTTTATCGATGGCCTATGAAAAGTCAAACACGAGCGGTTTCCTAATTGCGGCTATAACTCAACAAAAGATAAAGGTTTGAGAAAGCTGAAAGAAAATACGCGTATAGAATTCACAACTATAGTGTAATCCACAAGCGTAGTCACAAAAGTTAATTGATGGCCCATGGAAACTTCAGCATGAGCATTTTATTAAATGTAGCTATAACTCAAAAAAAAATGATGGTTAACAAAAGATGATAGATGCATTTAGGAAACCAAAGGAGTTTGAGTTTTTCGTGGGACATCGATCAACTTCGGTGACTACGCCTGTGGATTACACTATGGTTGTGCAATCTATACACGTATTTTAAATCACCTATCATGAACCTTCATTTTTTGTTGAGTTATAGTTGCGTTGAGGAAAACACTCATGTTTGAGTTTCTGTGGGCCATCAGTCAACTTTGGTGACTAGAATTGTGGATTGTTCTATAGTTGTGCATTGTGTACGCATACTTTTAATTTCCTTTCATGAACCTTCATTTTTTGTTTAGTGATAGCCAGATTTAGGAAAATGCTCGTGTTTGAGTTTTCATGGGCCATCGATCAACTTTGGTGACTATGATTTTGGACTACAGTGTAATGGTGCATTCTATACGCATATTTTCTATCGCCTTTCATGAACCTTCATTTTTTGTTTTGTTATAGCCGCACTTAAAAAACCACTCGTGTTTGGGTTTTTGTGCGCCATCGATCAACTTTGGTGACTATGATTGTCGATTCCACTATAGTTCATTTTTTACACGTATTTTCTATCGCCTTTTGTGAACCTTCATTTTTTGTTGAGTTATACCCGCATTTAGTATTAGAATTAGGAGATCAAGGAGATGAAATGACAAGCACAAATGAACAAGCATGAAATTGTATTAGTTGACCCAATTGTAATGTGTACAATACCTTGTTTATATAGGCAAGGATGAGGAAATCCACCTATGAGGTGTATTGACAAGTATTCCATAAGGTGGCACAAAGGAGTAGACAAGTGTCCTATAGGTGGAACACTTGGAGTGTGCAAACCAACAACCTCCATGACAAAGTCATCAACCTTGTGTGCCAAGTGTTGAGTGACCTACCTCCATGACCAAGTCATCAACCTTGTGTGCCAAGTGTTGAGTGACCTTTGAGGTGAGATGGAAATGCTTCCAACCTCAAAGAGGTAGCTCATAAGGTTTACCAAATATCTTGGTAACCTCTAGAGGTCTCAATAATTGCACATTTAGTTAGACAAGAATTTGTCTAACCTCATATTGACCTAAGTGAGCTTAAGTATAGTGTAAATAGTAATTTTACACTAACATTTAGGAAACTGCTCGAGTTTGAGTTTTTGTGGGCCATCGATAAACTTTGGTGACTATACTTCTGCATTACACTATAATTGTGCATTTTGTACACAGTTTCTATCACATTTCAAGAACATTTATTTATTTTTAAGTTATAGCCGCATTTAAGAAACTGCTCGTGTTTGAGTGTTTGTGTGCCATCGATCAACTTTCGTGACTATGAGTGTGGATTACACTATAGTTTTTCATTCTATACACATATTTCCTATCTCCTTTTGTGAACCTTCATTTTTTGTTCGGTTATAGAATCATTTAGGAAACCACTCTTGTTTGAGTTTTTGTGGGCCATTAATCAACTTTGGTGACTATGATCTTGGATTGTACTGTAGTTGTGCATTTTGTGTGCATATTTTTAATTGTCTTCCAAAAACCTTCACAAACCTTCATTTTTTGTTGAGTTATAGCCACATTTAGGATCAACTTTGGTGACTACGATTGTGGATTACACTGTAGATATGTATTCTATACACGTATTTTCTATCATCTTTCGAAAACCTTCATTTTTTGTTGAGTTATAGCTGTATTTAGGATACCACTTTTGTTTGAGTTTTCGTGGACCATCAATCAACTTTGGTGACTACGCTTGTGAATTACACTGTAGTTGTGCATTCTATATGCATATTTTCTATCACCTCTCACAAACCTTAATTTTTTGTTAAGTAATAGCCACATTTAGGAAATCGCTCATGTTTGTGTTTTTATCGTCCATCAATCAGCTTTGGTAACTACGATTGTGGATTCTAATGTAGTTGTGCGTTCTGCACACATACTTTTTAATCGCCTTTCACGAATCTTCATTTTCTTTGAGTGAATGTCGTATTTAGGAAAATGCTCGTGTTTGAGTTTTTGTGGGCCATCGATCAACTTTGGTCACCATGATTGTGGATTACTCTATAGTTATGCATTCTATACCTGTATTTTCTATTGCCTTTCGCAAACCTTCATTTATCGTTGAGTAATAGCTGCACTCAGAAAATTGACTATGATTGTTGATTGTACTGTACTTGTGCATTCTAGATGCATATTTTCTATCGCCTTTCAAGAACCTTCATTTTTTATTGAGTTATAGCCGCATTTAGGAGACCGCTTGTGTTTAAGTTTTCATGGAACATCGATCAACTTTGGTGACTACTATTGTGGATTGTACTATAGTTTTCCATTCTATACACTTATTTTCTATAGCCTTTTGTGAACCTTCATTTTTTGTTGAGTTATAGCCGCATGTAGGAAACTGTTAGTGTTTTAGTTTTCATGGGCCATCGATGAACTTTGGTGACTACGCTTGTGGATTACACTGTAGTTGTGCATTCTATATGTGTATTTTCTATTGCATTCCGTTTCGCTTCATTTTTTGTTGAGTTATAGACGCACTAAGGAAACCGCTCGTGAGCCATCGATCAACTTTGGTGACTATGATTGTGGATTGCATTGTAGTTGTCCATTTTGTACGCGTATTTTCTATCACCTTTCACGAACCTTCCTTTTTGTTGAGAGAAAAATTTGTTTTTCAAAAATAGGACGATCTATCTTTTCAAGAAATTCTATCTTTTTCAAGAACAAATAATTTGAAAAAACGGACAATATGTATCTCTTTAGCACACGAGCACCTATAAAACCCATATTTCAATTTTTCCAAAAAAAATTTGGTTCATAGATTCTATTTTTGAGGGGTTCTTGCATGTTGGTGAAAAATTAGTTTTTCAAAAAAAGGACGATCTGGGTCTACTAAGAACAACATTCTCTACAAAATCCATTTCTCAGATTTTTCATAAAAAGATTCAAAAAATTTACCTCTATTACCTCTACTGCTTCTACTTTCAAAAAAATCTATCTTTTTCAGGAACAAATAATTTTAGAACATGGACGATCTGGGTCTGTTTAGTATAGAAGCACCTATCAAACCCATAGTTTTGATTTTCCCAAAAAATAAATGGTTTCATAGATTCTATTTTTGAGGGGTTCTTGCATGTTACTGAAAAATTAATTTTTCAAAAAATGAAAGATTTAGATTTACTCAGAATGACATTCTCTACAAAACCCATTTCTCAGATTTTTTATAAAAAGATTCAACAAATTTGCCTATGTTAACTCTACTACTACTTTTCAAAAAAATCTATCTTTTCCAAGCACAACTTATTTTTTGAAAAAACGAAGGATATGAATCTCTTTAGCACACTAGCACCTATACAACACATATTTTCGATTTTCCCAAAAAATATTATTTCGTAGATTCTATTTTTTAGAGGTTCTTGCATGTTGGATAAAAAATAGTTTATCAAAAAAGGGACAATCTGGGTCTACTAATAACGAAATTCTCTTAAAAACCCATTTCTCAATATTTTCATAAAAAGATTAAAAAAAATAGCCTATGTTACCTTTACTGCTTCTACTTTTCAAAAAAATCTATCTTTTTCAAGAACTTTTTTTTTTTCAAAAAATGAATGATCTAGGTGTCTTCAACACACGAGCACCTATAAAGCCCATATTTTCAATTTTCCTAAAAAAAATTGTTTCATATATTCTATCATTGAGGGGTTCTTGCATGTTGTTGAAAAATTAGTTTTTAGAAAAAAGGATGATTTGGGTCTATTTAGAACGACATTGTCTACAATACCCATTTCTCATATTTTTCATAAAAAGATTCAAAAAAAAATCCTTTGTTATCTCTACTGCTTCTACTTTTCAAAAATATATATCTTTAGCTGTCAAGCACCTATAAAACACATATTTTTGATGTTCCCAAAAAAAATTGTTTCGTAGATTCTATTTTTGAGGGATTCTTGCATGTTGGTGAAAAATCAGATTTTCAGAAAAAGGACGATCTGGGTTTACTTAGAACGACATTCTCTGCAAATCCCATTTCTTAGATTTTTCATAAAAAGATTGAAAAAATTTGCCTATGTTACATATACTGCTTCTACTTTTCAAAAAAATATATCTTTTTAAACAATAACTTATCTTTTCAGAAAATGGACGATCTGGGTCTCTTTAGCACATAAGCACCTATAAAAACCATATTTCAATTTTTTTTAAAAAAATTGTTTCATTGATTCTATTTTTGAGGGGTTCTTGTATGTTGGTGAAAAATTAGTTTTTTGAAAAAGGACGATCTTGGTCCACTCAAAACGACATTCTCTACAAAATCAATTTCTTAGACTTTTCATAAAAAGATTCAAAAAAATTGTCTCTGTCACCTCTACTGCTTCAACTTTTCAAAAAATCTATCTATTTAAAGAACATATAATTTTTTCAAAAACCGGATGATTTGGGTCTCTTTAGCACACGGGCACCTAATAAACCTATATTTTAGATTTTCCCAAAAAATATTGTTTCATAGATTCTATTTTTGAGGGGTTTTTGCATGTTGGTGAAAACTTAGTTTTTTGAAAAAAGGACGATCTTTGTTTACTCAGAATGACATTCTCTACAAAACCCATTTCTTAGGATTTTCATAAAAAGATTCAAAAAATTTACCTGTGTTACCTCTTATTGCTTCTACTTTTCAAAAAAATCTATCAAAAACATGCAAGAATCCCTCAAAAATAGAATCTATGATTTTTTTTTGGGAAAATAAAAAATATGGGTTTTATATGTACTCGTGTACTCAACAAGTCCAGATTGTGCAATTTTTTTTTAAAAAAGTTGTTCTTGAAAAAGGTACATTTTTTGAATTTTTTAATGAATAATCTGATAAATGGGTTTTGTAGAAAATGTCGTTCTGAGTATACCCAGATCATCCTGTTTTTCAAAAACTAAATTTTCTACAACATGCAAGAACCCCTCACAAATAGAATCTACGAAACAATTTTTTTTGGAAAATTGAAATATTGTTTTTATAGGTACTCATGTGCTAAAGGATCAGACTATCCATTTTTTCAAAAAATAAGTTATTCTTGAAAAAGATAGATTTTCTTGAAAAGACAGATCATCCTATTTTTGAAAAACTAAGTTTTCACTAACATGCAAAAACTCTTCAAAAATAGAATCTATGAAACAATTTTTTTTGGGAAAATAAAAAATATGGGTTTTATAGGTGCTCGAGAGCTAAAGAGACTCAGATAGTCCATTTTAAAAAAAAAATAAGTTGCTTTCGAAAAAGATGGATTTTTTTGAAAAGTAGAAGCAGTAGAGGTAACCGACGCAAAATTTTTGAATCATTTTATGAAAAATATGAGAAATGGGTTTTGTAGAAAATGTCATTCTCAGAAGACCCAGATCATCCATTTGTTGAAAAACTAATTTTTCACCAACATGCAAAACCCCTCAAAAACATAATTCTACGATTTTTTTTTTTTTGGAAAATAAAAAATATGGGTTTTATAGGTGCCCATGTGCCAAAGAGACCCAAATCGTCTGGTTTTCAAAAAAATTAATTGTTCTTCAAAAAGATAGATTTTTTTGAAAAGTAGAAGCAATAGAGGTAATAGTGACAAATTTTTTGAATCTTTTTATGAACAATCTAAGAAAATCAGTTTTGTAGAGAATGACGTTCTGAGTAAACCCAAATCGTCCTTTTTTTGAAAATGTAATTTTTCACCAACATGCAAGAACCCCTCAAAAAATAGAATCTACGAAACTATTTTTTCAGAAAATCAAAAATATGGGTTTTATAGGTGTTTGTGTGCTAAAGAGACCCAAATCGTTCATTTTTTGAAAAAATAATTTCTTCTTGAAAAAGATTGATTTTTTTGAAACATGGAGTGGAGGTAACAGAGGCAATTTTTAAAAATCTTTTTATGAAAACTCTGAGAAATAGTTTTTGTAGAAATTGTCATTCTGAGTAGACCCAGATCTTTTTTTCGAAAAACTAATTTTTCAAGAACATGCAAGAACCCCTCAAAAATAGAATCTACGAAACAATTTTTTTTGGGAAAATTGAAAGATGGTTTTTATTGGTGCCCGTGTGCTAAAAAGTCCCAGATCGTCCATTTTTTAAAACGATAAGTTTTTCTTGAAAAAGAGATTTTTTTGAAAAGTAGAAGCAATAATGGTAAGAAAGACAAATTTTTTGAATCTTTTAATGAAAAATCTAGGAAATGGGTTTTGTAGAGAATGTCCTTCTAAATAAACCCATATTGTCCTCTTTTAATAAAACTAATTTTTTGCCAATATTGAAGAACCCCTCAAAAATAGAATCTACAAAAAATAATTTTTTTGGGAAAATTGAAAGATGGTTTTTATAGGTGCTCGTGTGCTAAAAAAACCCAGATCGTCCGTTTTTTGAAAAAATAAATTATTTTTGCAAAAAAAAAGATTTTTTGAAAAGTATAAGCAATAGAGGTAATAGAGGTAAATTTTTTGAGTCTTTTTATAAAAAATATAAGAAATGGGTTTTGTAGAGAATATTGTTCAGAGTAGACCCAGATCGTCCTTTTTTCAAAAAATTATTTTTTCACCAACATTGAAGAACAACTCAAAAATAAAATCTACGAATTTTTTTTTTGGGAAAATAAAAAATATGGGTATTATAGGTGCTTGATGGATAGACACCCAGATCATCCGTTTTTTTTTTTAAATAAGTTGTTCTTGAAAAAGATAGATTTTTTTGAAAAGTAGAAGCAGTAGAGGTAAGAAAGGAATTTTTTTTGAATCTTTTAATGAAAAATCTAAGAAATGGGTTTTGTAGGGAATGTCGTTCTGAATAGACCCAGATCATCCTTTTTTCGAAAAAATGTTTTTTTACCAACATACAAGAACCCCTCAAAAATAGAATCTACAAAACAATTTTTTTTGGAAAAATCAAAAATATGGGTTTTACAGGTGCTCTTGTGCTAAAGAGACCCAGATCGTCCATTTTTTAAAATTATTTGTTCCTAAAAAAGATAGTTTTTTTTTAAAGTACAAGTAGTAGAGGTAACAAAGGTAAATTTTTTGAATTTTTTTATGAAAAATCTAAGAAATGGATTTTGTAGAAAATGTCATTCTTAGTAGACCCAGACCGTCGTATTTTTGAAAAACTATTTTTTCACCAACATGCAAGAACCCCTCAAAAATAGAATCTATGAACCAATTTTCCATTATTTGCTCGTGTGCTAAAGAAACCCATATTATCCATTTTCTGAAATTATTTGTTCTTGAAAAAGATAGATTTTTCTAAAAAGTAGTAGTAGATGTAACGGAGGAAAAAATTTTAATCTTTTTATGAAAAATCTAAAAAATGGCTTTTGTAGAGAATGTCGATCGGAATAGACCAAGATCGTCCTTTTTTTGAAATACTAATTTTTCACCAAAATGCAACAATCCCTCAAAAATAGAATCAATAGAAAATACGTGTACAAAATAGACAACTACAGTGAAATCCATAATTGTAGTCAAAAGAGTTGATCGACGGCCCACAAAAACTCAAACACGACCGGTTTCCTAAGTGTTGCTATAACTCAACTAAAAATGAAGGTTTGCGAAAGGCAATAGAAAATACTTATATAGAATGCACAATTACAGTGTAATCCGCAAGTGTAGTCACTAAAGTTATTCGATGGCCCACGCAAAACTCAAACTCTATCAGTTTCCTAAATGCAGCTATAACTAAGCAAAAAATGAAGGTTCGCGAAAGGTGATAAGAAATACGTGTATAGAATGCACAATTACAGTGTAATCCACAATCATAGTCACCCAAGTTGATTGATGGCCCACAAAAAGTGATAGAAAATATGTGTACAGAATCAAGAACTACAATGCAATCCATAATTGTAGTCACCAAAGTTGATTGATGGCCCACAAAGACTCAAACATGAGCGGTTTCCTAAATGCATCTATAACTCAGAAAAATATGAATCTTCACGAAAGGTGATAGAAAATACTTCTATATAATGCACAACTACAATGCAATCCACTAGTGCAGTCACCAAAGTTGATCGATGGCCCACGAAAACTCAAAATCAAGCGATTTCCTAAATGCGACTATAACTCATCAAAAAATGAAGGTTTGTGGAAGGTGATAGAAAATACACGTAAAGAATGGACAACTACAGTGCAATTTAGAATTGTAGTCACCAAAGTTGATCGATGGCCAACGAAAACTCAAACACACATAATTTCCTAAGTGCAGCTATAACTCAACAAAATATGAAGGTTCACGAAAGGCGATAGAAAATACGTGTATAGAATGCACAGCTACAATGTAATCTATAATCGTAGTCACCAAATTTGATCAATTGCTTAGGAAAACTCAAACACGAGCATTTTCCTAAATGCGGCTATAACTCAAGAAAATATGAAGTTTCATGAAAGGCGATTAAAATTATGCATACATAATGCACAACTACAGTACAATCCACAATCATAGTCAACAAAGTTCATAGATGGCCCACAAAAACTCATACTTGAGTGGTTTCCTAAATGTGACTATTGCTCAAAAAAAAATGAAGGTTTGCAAAAGGCGATAGAAAATATGCATATAGAATGCACAACTACAATGTAATCCACAAGTGTAGTCATTCATCGATGGCCCACAAAAATTGAAACTATAGTGGTTTCCTAAATGCACCTATAACTCAACAAAAAATGAAGGTTTACGAATGGTGATAAAAAATTCATGTACATAATGGACAATTACAGTGCAATCCATAATTGTAGTCACGAAAGTTCTTTGATGGCCCACGTAAACTCAAACATGAGCAGTTTCCTAAGTGTCGCTATAATTCAACGAAAAATGAACGTTCGCAAAAGGTGATAGAAAATATGTGTATAGAATGCACAACTACATTGTAATCCATAATCGTAGTGACCAAAGTTCATTAATGGCCCAGGACATATGAAACACGAGCGTTTTCTTAAATCCGGTTATAATTCAACCAAAAAAAAATATTTGTGAAGGGTGATTAAAAATATGCATACAAAATGCATAGCTATTATACAATCCACAATAGTAGTCACCAAAGTTGATTGATGTCCCACAAAAATTGAAAAATGAGGGGCATCTTAAATGCGACTATAAGTCAACAAAAAATGAAGAATCATGAAAGGCGATTAAAAATATGCATACAGAATTAACAACCATAGTACAATCCACAATCGTAGTCACCAAAGTTGATCGATGGCCCACAAAAACTCAAACATAAGGAACTTCCTAAATGCGGCTATAACTAAATCAACTTTGGTGACTATGATTGTGGATTACACTCTAGTTGTGCATTTTATTCGTGTATTTTCTATTTCCTTTCACAAACTTTCATTTTTCATTGAGTTATAGCCGCACTTAGGAAACCACTACAGTGCACAACTACAGTGCAATCCACAATCGTAGTCACCAAAGTTGATCGATGACCCACAAAAACTCAAACACAAGTGATTTCCTAATCGCGGCTATAACTCATCAAAAAATGAAGGTTCATAAAAGGCAATAGAAAATAGATGTATACAATGCACAACTACAGTGTAATTCTATACACATATTTTCTATCACTTTTCGTGAACCTTTACTTTTTGTTGAGTTAAAGTCGCATTTAAGAAAATCACGTGTTCGAGTTTTCATGGGGCGTCGATCAACTTTGGTGACTATGCTTGTGGATTACACTGTAGTTGTCCATTCTATACTCGTATTTTCTATCACCTTTCGCGAACCTTCATTTTTCGTTGAGTTATAGCTGCACTTAGTAAACTAGTTGTGTTTGAGTTTTTGTGGGCCATCGATCAACTTTGGTGACTACGAAAGTGGATAGTACTATAGTTTTTCATTTTGTATGCATATTTTCTATCACCTTTCGCAAACCTTCTATTTTTTGTTTAGTGAAAAATTTGTTTTTCAAAAAAAGGATGATCTAGGTCTAGTTACAACATTCTCTCCAAAATCCATTTCTCAAAATTTTCATAAAAAAGATTGAAAGATTTGCCTCTGTTACCTCTACTACTACTTCTCAAAAATATCTATCTTTTTCAAAAATATCTATCTTTTTCAAGAATAACTTATTTTTGCAAAAAACGGACAATCTGGGTGTCTTTAGCTGTCGAGCACCAATAAAACCCATATTTTTTATTTTCCTAAAAAAAATTGTTTCGTAGATTCTATTTTTGAGGTATTCTTGCATGTTGGTGGAAAATTAGATTTTCGAAAATAGGACAATCTAGGTCTACTTAGAATGACATTCTCTACAAATCCCATTTCTTAGATTTTTCATAAAAAGATTCAAAAAAATTTCCTCTTTTACCTCTACTATTTCTACTTTTCAAAAAAATCTATCTTTTTCACCATATTTCGATTTTCCAAAAAAAAAAAGTTTCATAGATTCTATTTTTGAGG
Organism: Sequoia sempervirens; assembly: GCA_007258455.2. Lineage (NCBI taxonomy): Eukaryota > Viridiplantae > Streptophyta > Pinopsida > Cupressales > Cupressaceae > Sequoia > Sequoia sempervirens. The sequence continues at coordinate 565,270,452 of VDFB02000017.1, forward strand.
GGTTCTTGCATGTTATTGAAAAAGTAGTTTTTCAAGAAAAAAAAATGATTTGGGTGTACTCAGAACAACATTCTCTACAAAACCCATTTCTCAAGATTTTTGATAGAAAGATTGAAAAAAATTGTCTCTGTTACCTCCATTACTTCTACTTTTCAAAAAAATCTATCTTTTCCAAGAACAACTTATTTTTTCATAAACTAGACAATCTGAGTCTCTTGAGCACATGAATACCTATAAAACCCATATTTTCATTTTTCCCGAAAAAAATATATTCGTAGATTCTATTTTTGAGGGGGTTCTTGCATGTTCGTGAAATATTAGTTTTTTGAAAAAAGGACGATCTAGGTCTACTCAGGATGACATTCTCTACAAAACCTATATTTATCCCATTTTTCATAAAAAGATTCAAAAGATTTACCTCTATTACCTCTACTATTTCTACTTTTCAAAAAAATCTATCTTTTTGAAGAAGTTATTTTTTCAAAAAACGGACGATCTAGGTTTCTTTAGGACATGAACACCTATAAAACTAGTAGATTCTATTTTTGAGGGGTTCTTGCATGTTGGTGAAATATTATTTTTTCAAAAAAAGGACAATTTGTGTCTACTCAGAATGACATTCTCTACAAAACCCATTTCTCAGATATTTCAGGGCATGTGCAGGATCATGGTATGCCAAAAAGTGGCAATGGAGAAAAAAATACGTGTTTCTACGACTCAAAAACGTGAAAAAGTTGAGTTGACTTTATGGGGCTCGGGTGACTACCGAGGTAAAGAAAATATCTAGATTTAAAAATCGGATATCCGATATAAATCAGATATCCGATTTTTTAAACATATATATATATATATATTATGGGCCGAATGAAACCGACCAAAACTCATTTTGTTTCGGCTTAACCGCGGCGGGCGCACAGTGGAAAGCGCAAATCAGATATCCGATTTCAAATCCATCTACAACAGGTAGGATTCTTGATTTTTTATTTGCTCTAATCAAATTTTCAATTAGATTTGTTTAATTTTAGTTGATTTTTTTCAAAATAGGGTTTTTTGATAGATATTTTATGAAAAATTTGAGTTTAGCATGGATTTTGATGAAAATTGAATGTTTGCAATGGATTTTCACTTAAAAATAATGTTTTTTATGTATTTGGATTAAAAATTAGAGAATTTTATAAATTTTTGTTAAAAACTAGGGTTTTTGTTGGATTTTTTTTAAAAACTAGGGTATCTAGAATAATTGGATAAAGACCTACAATGAATTCAACAATTCTTAAGCATTGAACCTTTGGATGGAGAAGCAATCCCTCTTTTGGATAGCATTGGGAAGTTGGTAAATGATTAGGAAGGGATAGAAGTGTTATGTAGCCTAGCTAATATAGTAGATTCTAATATTCCTTTGGTAGCTAGTTTCACGAATTTTTTGACTAATGCTCAAAATCCTTTTGGAAAATAAGTTTCCTCTCCCACAATAATGCCTTCTATTCCCAACTTTACACCTCTAGTCATAGCATCAATGATGGAATATAACAATGGTTTAAACTCAAGCTTAGGAATTTCTAGTGGAAATTATAATAGTTTTGTCCCTTCACCTATAACACCTCTATATTCATCACCCCTCCTAAACATGAAATATAATATCCCACCATTCCTCCATACTAGTTCACCATACTTGAAAAACTCTTACAACATGTAGTTGTGATTTTTGATTGATGTTTGTTAGGCGACGTTATTACAACAACAAATTTCAAACTTAAACCAAAATCAAAACCAATGAAGTAAACATCAAAATACCTTACACATAGTTCATTAATGTTCACTATTTTAAATACACCTATGCACAAAACCATTTGAAATATAAGCTGGAAAATTACAATGGTAAAAAATGTCAATAACCATTTGTTAGTTTTACTACCTTGTGTAGAGACTTTATTTTTGAAGATTCACTCATAGTGAAACTCTTTTCTAGATCATTGAAAGATATGGCCTTCGATTGGTTTTGTTCATTGTCAAACAATCAATTACCTCCTTTACACAACTCATTAATGATTTCCTCCAACACTTTCAAGTGAAAATCAGTCCTCAAGTTACATTAACAAATTTAGTTCATTGTAATCAAGGACCTAAAGAGAAAATAAAAAACTTTATGAAATGATACTAATCCATTTATTTGAAATTCTCCTATAGTCTTCAAGATGTTGACATTCAAAGGGTGTTTATAGGTAACTTACAACCTAATATTCAAGATAAGAAATTGCTAATGAAATATCCATCCTTAACACATTTTTGTATAACCCTTCATGATTATCGAATATCGATTGAATTGGTATGAAGAGTACCCCTTCACTTAAGAGCTCTCCTATTAAATCCAATCATATAAGTCATGCCTCAAAACAACTATCAATCATTTAAAAATAAAACAAAATATTCATTACTTGATAAACATTCATGTCAAACTGCTCATAATATTGGGGAGCCGAGGAAGTAGCTTCACGTAAACATAACTCTAGATATATTCTAAAGGCCATGAGATAGGAAATTTTCATAGTTGTTTGATTCTCTCCATGTGATCATGTTGCGAATTGTTAAGAAACAAAAATATGATTCAACTTCCTCAATTGAGTCATATTCAAACAAATTAAACCTTTACCACCAAACTTTAATGCAAAAACATTTTTCAATATCATACGTACACTCCCAGGCGACATGATATGGAAAGATGTAAGCATATTATAACCAGTCACAAGACCTCATTCTAATCAAATCGGTTGGATGACCTATTAATGACAAAGGAAATAAATTGGTTTTCACCTAGCCGGGCCACTTACAAGTATTTACAAGCCCATTGCCCGAATTCATTCAACTTAAACTTTGTTCAATACAATGATAATGAAGAAGATGATAATGATTTTTCCATCTTTATAAGCATTATTAATATTCAAAATCATAAAAAGGAAAAACCAATATTTTTGTTTGACATTTTCTTTTACATATATTGATTCTTCTACCTTGGCCGCCAGTGGTCTTCTTTATATCAGGAGTTTACTTGAGAAACCGAAAGGGGAATACTCATTGATCCCATGTACATAGAGAATATGATCAAAAAAGAGTTATTGTATGTACATGAACTTTATGCAGATGATTATGAACAATCAAAAGCATGATTAAAATCTCATGATGGTTATGGCTTCCCTATAATTGGTTTGATAACTCTCCCAGTAAAGGTTGGACCTAAATAGTTAGGTGGTTTTGATAGATTTTTTATGAAA